>CAXKVX010000359.1:0-154842 GCA_964058865.1 Eleocharis quinqueflora
TGATATCAAAAACTTCTTAATTTTAGAATTATCTGTATCACCAATATATCAAGTACCAATAAAATATAACTGTTAATTTCTAAAATAATCTCTTAATCACAAATCAATTATTTGTTATCATCTTATTACTACTCAGTTCCATGTAAAGTATGTTTAATTTTTTTTTTATTCATAAAGTATGTTTAATTTAAGGAGAGTGAAGTGCTTCCATCAACCTCATATCTTTCTGTTTTCCATGGACACGATTCCATTTTGATACACCTCTTGTACTATCCTTAGCACTAGCTTTGTTTTTGCATAAACAGAACTATTGCATTAGTTCTTTTTTTTCATTTTGGAAGGGAGAAACTATGCGGTTGACTGTTGTTCAAAGTTAAAACCATTGAAACTCTTCCTTCTTAGTTCTTTCGTTCCTCCTATGGCGGGGGAGAAAGAGAAGGAAAGAGAAGGAGAAGGTAGGGTATTTTGATCATTTAAATAATAACTAATATTCTGATGCTAAATTAATTGAGAAAATTCATTCTATGCCTCTATGGATATATACCCATTCTCCCTTAAATTAACCTAAAAATAAAGGAAGAAGAGCTTAAGAGAGAGAGAAGAGTTTCAAGCCCTGCAACAAACGTCTTTGAGTGACTATTGCAGCCTGCACAAAGAAAAGAAACACAAATTATGTCACGATTTTATCTTCAACTGTTGTACGATAATCAACCACACTATCCCTTGTTAATAAATGCATATTCAGTCTAATGTTAGAAGATAGCTCCCAGAATAATTATAATAAACTTGAATCAATATGTCATTATGATTTGTCCTCAGAAAATTCTCACCCATTTAGTTCCAGATCAGATGGCTTCCATTGACATCATTGATATGTTCTTTTTGTGAATAATCAACTAACCAAAAAGCCCTTCATATTTGCAGTTTTTCTCCTTTCATTCATTCATTAGTTTCACCAAAGGGAGAATGTGGGCCTTGAACTAAGAAAACGCTGCCGAAAAGCTCAACAACTTAATTCTTTTGCTGAAGGATCTTTTCATTTTATTTTGTAGGAAAACATCAGATAACTAAACATCCATTAATAGAAAATAAGCACATAAGTACCATACAAAATAATACACAACTAATAAAGGAAGCTGCAGTAACAATTTTATCAAGTGAATATAAAGTTAGGGACTTGGGGAAATTTAACCACATAGCCACGGTTTCTGTACTGAATTGCCTGTACAGTAAGGTAGAACATACCTACTGTATTATACCTATGCTCATAAAGGGTCCTTGTAGGCTATAGTTAATATACCTAAAATTTTAAAATACTATCCAATTAAGCCCCAATTAAGCCTCAAGTAAACCTCAAAATGTCTGAAAGCTACCTCTACAATTACCACTAGATGTTATTAGATTCTTTCTCAGTTATACTAAATTGCGAGATTTATGACTCCATTAACCACACCTTTGACCCAATTTGGCATCAATCCAACCTCAATTGGGCAATCCAAAACAAAACAGGATAAAGCAGATACTGAGAAACGTAGCCCACTGGTGCCACATCCCATCCAGAACAGTTTCACAATATTGCAGTAGTTGAACAAAACATAAAGGAAAGACGGAAACTGTACTTAACCCAACAAGAAGGACAGTAATCGAATTTAGCAGTGTGCAGCATTTCATGGGGTTCCTCACCAAAACCACTGTTACAAAACATAAAATTACCTGTTTAGAGTAAACACTCTTTAGCTCAAATGAAAATTTATATCTTTGAGATCTGTGCATTCATTATTTGTCCTACATGATTTTAAATTATTAGTAAGTTCCCATTTGCTTTTGGTGTTTGGAGAGTTCAAAATAAGTGCATCTATCCAATAATCAGCAATTTAAATGGTTAAAGCACCTAAACTTCTACTACTACTCTTTGTCCCTTGAGAGGAGCACTGGTTAGAGGAGCAGCACTGGGAAAAGTACAGCAATTATGACTCCAATTACTAGCAAGCTAAGAACCAAACCAACAAGAACTGTTTAGAACTCGCAAAAAAGGAGAGATCTTCCAAAACTGTACAACCTATTTCAAGGAATCAATAGGAATGCTCCTGATTCTGCTCTCAGACGGCTATAGAAAAATAGGTTATGCAATGGAAAACATACCCCATATGAACTAGAACATTCCAGTTTGTGAAAGGAAGTGATCTTCATGATATTGGGTATAAATTATCACACGGTTCATGATATTTCACCTAATTTTAGCATGGACCGTTCCATAGAATCAAAACTCAAGGTTCATTCAGTTAACTACATAATGAAATGGAACAGACAATATTGGGTATTTACATGAATGTCAACCGAAGCATAGTAGTTGAGTCGTAAAATTTATCGTGTATCATATCGTGTCGTTAAGATACACTAAGCTATTTTTAAAATAACAAAAGGATTATAGTAATTATTATCTAACAAAAAATATCTAAATAACTAAAGAAACCATCGTAATTTTAAATATATTGATAAGTGTCAATTGATATCGATGTAAATTCCTTGCATATTTACCTTGGGCATGGCGACTCACCCTCGGATTTCACTACTCGTATCAAACCATAAGATACGTATCTCTCGCCCTTTGACTCGTATAGAACCGTAAGATACGCATCGCGTATCGTAAGATACTAACTTCTATGAACCGAAGCAATATTAATTCAAAATTTGATGACAGGCACATACAAGTTTTACCTTTACCCCTAAAAGAGTTTCTAAAACTATATTCACCCCCAAAAGGCAAACATAAATGCAAAAACCTTAAAAATATTCAGAAGCTCGTCATTAAAGCACCTTCAAGGAACAATTATCCCACAAAAATGTAAAATGACAAAACAACAAAATTGTTTGTGATATCATCACTTGAACTGAAAAAATATGAGTTTATGTGCCAATTGACCCATATTGTTCGCGAAAAGAACATAATGTACTCCCTTTGAGTTATTATTATTACTATTTCAGGATGTTAGACAACAAAGGACCAAAATTTCACCCCAAGTAGAAGTTATACCAGATCAAATTCAGATTTTCTTACTCAGAAGACTCCTTTCCCTTATCCTCTTTCTCCTCCTTCGCCACCTCCTCTTTCTCCTCCTTCCCTACCTCCTCTTTCCTCTCTGCACTCTTTTCCTCTGCAATTGACTCTGCCAAGGCTTCCTCTGCCCGAAGAATCGGTTCATAGTAGTCAGCGTGAGCATCCATGCACTTCTTGAGCTGAGATGTCACTTCAAAGCACTTGTCTACAATATTTTCGCCAGATTTTTCAGCGGCTTCGACACACTGCTCCCAGGCGATGAATGAATCCTTGCAACCGCCTCCTTTCATGAAGAGGCAAAACCCGCACTCACCCTCCTCCTCTTCTCCTTCTTCTCCTTGCTCGGATCCGGGTTCTGGATCGGATTGGGTAAAAAGATTCGGACTGGATTCAGGTGGAGAAGGGGTCTTCGGATCGGGTTCTTGCGATGGAACTGCGGTTTGGGGCTCTAGGGTTTCTGGAGGAGAGGAAGAAAGGGATGGAGAAGCCATTTCTTAGGGAAGGAGCTAGAGTGCGAGGGAGAGAGAGTAGGTGCTCTCGCTCAGTCGCTTGTGCTTCTATGTGCGTTGATCGTTGACCGACGAACCGCTCGCTCTGTGCGACTGTGCCGACTTTAGTCAGACCGTTCATTAAAAACCCTAAACCCCACGAAAATTCGGAACCGCATCCGCTGCTCGTAAATTCTTGCTTTTCTGCTTGTTTTGATCTGAACCGTTCAAAACTCATCTAATGGTCAAAGCATCTGTTCCTGAATCAAATCACAGCCGTCCGTAACGATCGAACGGTCGGATCGAAGAAAAGCAAAAAAGCAAGCAGTAATTTACGAGCAGCAGATTCGGACCCCGAAAATTCTCAGCAACAAGCCTACAATTTCGTGGGTGTCTCGTAAGCCCACTAGTACTTGATAAAAGGATGTACATAATTTATATTTTATATATACAACAAAGAAAATGAATGTTGTAAAGATGAAATAATGAAAATATTGCACATGCTTCGGTTCAATTTGTGATTATCATATATATAATTATATATATTGGACTTTGTTTTGTATATTTTACAGGAAAATATATAAAATAAAAATCTTCTATTTTGTATGCTTCAATATTTTTATTACATATGATAAACTGGACCTTCGTAAGATGCAATTTTTAATGAAGAAATGTTGAAAACTGTATATCCAAGCCCATGTTACAATATTTAACAAGTAAGAAGCTATACCTATATCTATTACAAATTGAGAACGACACATATACAGAGGGGTGTTAAAAGGGGGAAAAAGGGGCCCAATTCATCTTTGCTCTCGGCCCATATACAGAGGAGGGACCACGCGGCCTATTTTACACGCTCTTCCCGTACCGAGAAAATATCCTCTGGTGCACTTTTATTACATCTGAAGAGTGTTCTTTCATCAAGATCGTCCGATTAAGATCGGTCGCTTAGGAGTCAAAAATATAATATGAAAGTGATTTTGTAATGTTAAATCGGAAGCGTTAAATTTCGATCTGACGGTTACTATGGAGAGTGCACTCTGCAAAAATTTGCACCAGGGAATACCGTTCCCATCCGTTCTTCCGGTTTCAGAATCTCACAATCCGCACGGAAATTATTGCACGGATCTCGAGACGTCCTCTCTGCTCTCTGTTTCCGGATAAGAAACGGCGACTACACAGTACATGCTACATTGTGAATATCGCTCTTCTCTCTCTCTCTTTCTCTCGACCTATCGAGCGCCATGGCGACTGTGACCTTGCGCTCTCTCGTCCATGGCATCCCATCAGTAACATCCCGCTCGAATTACCAAAAATACCCTTCTCTATCACCTCCTTTTTCAAGAACATTATTCCTCCAAAAACAAAAACCCTTGGCCTTACAAATTTCTCCAGTCACAGATCGGCGATTCTCAGTTTACACCTCCTACGCCGAGCCCGATACAGAAATCGAGAAACAGGAGCAAGAAGAAGTGAGCGAAATTGGAAATGGAAGTGTAGGAGAAGCAGGAGATGTGGTACAAAATGAAGAAGTGGTAATTCAAGTGGAACCTGTCAAAAATGCGCCCAAGAGGTTAAAAAAAGACAGGGCACGACTCTATGTTGGAAATCTCCCCTTCTCTACTACTCCCAATGAGCTTTTCGAGCTTTTCAGCGAGGCCGGCACCGTCAATAGTGTTGATGTAAGAATTGCTACTTTATAGGTGTTGTAAGATGGTAATCCTTCCGTAGATTGTTTCCTCAAATTTATCAGCAATTTTCATTTTGCAAGACTTTATTTTTATTGAATTATATCAATAACCAGCTAATTAATGTTCATAAATGGGGTACAATTTGCACTGGTTAAAGCAGTTAAACTTCAATTGTTCAGTGGCTACTGATTTACTGCTGCTTGTTCCTATTCAGTTACGAAGCCACCTCACTCACATTTAGACATAATAAATGCTATCAGGCTGCTATCAAGTTAACTAGATTATTGTCAAATATGGGAAATCTGATGCTTGATGCCAATTCAAATTCCAAATGAATTGAATTCCTGAAGTTATATGTGATCAAATATGTATTAAGTATAAGTTTGATTTTTAAGACTTGTAAGAAATTTGATATGTCAGGTGGTTTACAACAGGATGACAGATAGAAGCAGAGGGTTTGCATTTGTCACTATGTCTACTGTCGACGAGGCAAACAAGGCCGTTCGCATGTTTGATGGCTCAGTAAGCACATTTTCATATACTCATTATTATGTCCATATTATTGCACAAATGGTTCCCATTGAGCTGCTGGTACAATCAAATCTGTCAGGTATGTGACCTACACAATTAACCAATCATAATCAGTCACCGACTTGGTTACTGATATGGCTCATTTTAGAAGTGGGCCTACAATAGGGATGCAAGCGGATCGGATATGGACGGATAATAACCAAACTGTATCCACATCCATTACTTTGTTTATATGAGTACAGATATAGATATGGATATGATTCCGATATTAAATGAATATGGATCGAATATTTCCGATACAGATACGGATACAGATAATTTCAGATAATTAAATGAAACATGCATATATAAAAAAAATGCTATTCACATATCAATGTTTTCATCCATGAGCGTACACGGTACACACATCAAAATACAAATGAAGCATTTGTAGATTTTGCTTTTTACATAAAAGAAAGGAAAAAATAAGACTTGTAGGGCGAGCGATTTGAGTCATCAAGTGGATCTCATTAAGAAATAAATTCGTTATATAATTTTTCAGACTTAAATTTGAAGTTCGAACATAGACTTCTTGAGTGGCACAGACAAACAAATGGGCTGGGTAACTAACATATTGTTGATTTGTTGGCCTGCTGCATACTTCCATTGCAATTTGTATAGGAACAGAAAATGATAGAAACACAAATTGAATACTGGGTGGCCACGGATATCCGGAAAATAAAAAATTTGGATCTGTATAATTATCTGAAAAGGACGTCTCGAGATCCGTGCAATAATTTCCGTGCGGATTGTGAAGCAAAATTCAAGACTATCCTCTCTGCTTTCTCATCCATAGCCGCTAGAAAAATATCCAAATCTGTATCTGTATCCGAATATGAATATCCATATCTGCTAAATTTCGGATCTGAATTTGCTAGAAAATATCCGATTTGTTTGCAACCCTTGCTCTACAAGCCTTCTTTATCATGCGACAATAAAGGAAAAATGAAATTCACGACCATTTTGTCTGAAATTGTTTTGGTCATTTTTGGATTCAGCAACTGGGAGGCAGGACAATAAAAGTGAATTTCCCAGAAGTGCCGAGGGGAGCAGAGAGAGAGGTTCTCACCACGAGCACGATTCCATCAAGGGGATATGTTGACAGTCCCCACAAGATCTATGCGGGAAATCTCGGGTGGGGTTTGAGCTCCGAGGCACTCAAGGAGGCCTTTGCAAGTCAGTCTGGGATGCTTGGTGCCAAGGTTATCTTCGACCGTATGACCGGCATGTCAAGGGGTTTTGGTTTTGTATCGTTTGCATCTGCTGAAGATGCTGCAGCTGCACTTGAATCCATGAATGGAGTGGTAATGTATTGTGCTTTTTTAGTTTGGGAAAAACTAGAGTTACAATTGGATTGTGCTTTGAAGGGAAGGGAGATACTTCTTTCCTAGTTATGATTGATATATGGAACTGATGAAAAATTCTTCTTTCAAGTGAAGCTTTTTTTAGATAAATGTGGGGGTCAAAGCCACCCAAATTTAAATGATCTAAAGTCCTCTCAGCCGGGTTTTTTGCTCTCAGCCATAAGCCACTAGAATAAGGGCCGGTTCCTTGCTTCAAATGAAGCTGAAATGGAGTAAAGCCATGCCAAAACAGGGTTTTTGGGAAATCAGTTAAATCTATGTTTAACTTTTTTACAAAGAAATTGGGAGAACAGGATATACAATTCTGCAATTCTGCCATGGTTGTGGATACACTTCAATTGAAATTCTTGAAATCTAATACATTGGAATAGAGAGTATGTATTCATAGTTCCCTACTTGAAAATAAGAATTGAGAATAATTTAATAGAAAGCATGTTTTGGATCATTTTAACAACAGGAAGTTGAAGGAAGGCCATTGCGTCTGAGTTTCGCTAACAAGGGCTCGCCATCTAGGTCTTCTTCACCGGAGTCGCTACTAGAGAACCAAGAAAATGCTTTAGAGACGAGCTCTGTGAGTGTTTGAGTAATGGTTTTATGCTGAGATGAGATGGAAAGAAAAACATAAAATAATAACAAAGAAATTTTGAATTTTGGAGCATATATGCTTACTTTTTATGTCAATTCGTTCTAATTTGCCTTTTTTCACTCACTATCAAAGCTGTTAATATTGTGCATCCGAATAATTATATTTCTCAATATTTGATATTGGCTGAATGAACAGGGCACGCCCGGGAATCGTTTCGGTACTATATGGCAGGGTGTTTAGCAGGCCAAATCAGCTAGGCTAACTACAAATTCTAGACGCTTCATATTTTGCTGCACGAAAGGCGGCGCCAAAAATTAAAAATCAAAGTATGAGATTGTGTCTGTTTCTTCCTCAATCGGAGTCCTGGAAAAAAGCCACTTTTTCACTAAATTAGTGATCTTTTAGAATGACATGTGTTGTGATTGTCACTTCCGTCATAAAATGGTTTTGCAAAATTGATTTTACATAAAATTAAGAAAAGAAAAACGTCTAGCCTTGATGGAAAATGAATATTTTAGAAGATTAAAGGTTTGTACTTCTACAAGTTATGGGATTCTTCTCTTCAGATGCAGGACTTGTTCAGTGTCGGTGCTGACATGACCTGATTTGGATGAAACAAATAGCAATGGTGCAGCCAAGCTTAGACCATTCTATATAGATCAAGTAATTCTTGTTGAAACAAAATTCAAGACTCACTCAGACGAAAAGGACAACAATGTTTTTTTTATTTAAATTGCCAACCTCTATGCAACTTGTTGAATAGCAATTTCGTAAGTGGATTTTTCTTTCCTTTTGGTTTCTTCCCCGTATGCTTGTACCAGATGGCCTTGAAATTCACTAGTGACAGGCTGCTTGGACTTAGATGTGCCTAGGAGATTTCCTCCTTGGATTGTACCGTTACATGCTTCTATTGTTGTACATGAGGTATGCCTAGAAATGGGGTCAGGTCTGATTCAACCCCATGTTGGCAGACTTGAAATCAAAATAACTTCTGTGCTTGCAATTTGCAAATTGTATTTATTAGTACGCTGTATTGCCTTTCTATGAGCTGAATGCACAACAATAACCCAAAAATGTGTTCTGAGATGGCACTGAGATCTGATTGAAATGTCCCAAGATACTGGATAGAGCCCCTGAAACCTTCCTGCCAGCACAGACCCAACAGTAACCCCTCGCAAACCCATAAAAGTGATTTTAGATATACAGTTATATACTATATTGTAATTACAGTATTTTACAAGTAGTTTCGACTGGCACAAATAAACTTGTTTGAAATACAAATTTTCTTTTTCTTCCATCAGGAATTAAAATATTATTTCCTTAATTTTACGAATGGGCAAAGGAAGTCTCACATGGAATCTTCATTTGCTATTTGAATTTTAAAAAATTTATTATTAAGGTATTTGTAAAAAAAAATGCACTACAGAAACAGAAACAAAAACAAAAAAAATATTCAAAAGGGGGGCAAGGAAAAGAAACACATGAGAAAGGCTGAAAGGGGATGCATCTCCCAACTGTGTTGCACTCTACTCTTGCAAAAATTGAAATAAGACCAAACGGCAAAAAGCATTGCCCTCTATCTTGAATAATCCAACTATATCCTCAGTTATTCTCAGCACTTCTGCCGCCTTCAAGAAGAGAATCCCCAGCTGTATCCAAATCCTGAGGAAAGAAAACCCTACAATATATGCAAGCAAAACACTAGTACTCGTTCCATATTTTGGTGGTGCATATACTATCGAAGCATACTTGCCTTGAAGAGTAATACTTATACCAGCAGTGCATAACATTTGTTGAAGCCTAGATCAGAGCTAGAGCTAGATAACCTAATTCAGATTAAGTAAAGAGACAAGCGCACCTGCATGTATTGTGATACAGTATCTTGCTCAGGTGTTCTAAATCAGATATTCCTTTACATCCAGCCACCACCTCTAGAACTTGTCTGAAAGAGGAAACGATTTTGTTCTTTCAGAAAATTTTGTGTGCCTGTGTGAGTCTAAGATATGCAGGAGTTTTGTTTTTCATTCTAAATTTGCTTTTGTTTTGATCTTCCATGGTTTTGAATGTGTGTCAAACAGAAGGACCTTCCTTCATTCTGGTTGCTCTTTTCATTAAAAATTACTAATTGGTGAACAAAAAAAAAAGATGAAAGTAGGTTTTCAGTTTACTTGACATAACAAGGCTCATTGCGGCCTTTGACGGGCGAACCACTTTCATACTTTTCCTTTTTCTTCGCAGACCAAACTGATTTGACAAACTTCATTCCTGCATGGGTGTTTCTGATTTCACAGTAAGGTGAGTCAGTCTCTACCATCATTTTCTCAATTGGAATGCCTCTTAAGACTTCAAGATTTTCACTCGTTTTCAGCGAACAACCATTTATCCCTGTTTATTCAAATGACAATAGTTATGGTCGCTAAATCAGGTAAAATAATTCTCCTTTTGGACCCCTCTATCCCAAGGGAAATGACAACCGGTGTGGATAAGGCTTCCACTGATTGAGCATACTTTACCAATAAACAGGAACCATGTTATTCTTGTCTACATCAGGTGCTAAATCAAATCACTTCAGTTCACAGAATTACAGCTAATTAGGCTGGACGCGGATGCTAAATCAAATAACCAAATTGTCCCTTCAATTTGGTGGAGAATCGAGATGCAACTTACCAAAATCCAATATGGTAAACTTTTAGTCCCTGTTTGTAAGTACTAACACCAATGACTTCATACAATCTTAATTACTTGGAGAGAAGACATGTCAGTGCATGATGTATAGAATAAACGAGACATTACCAATGAACATGCCATCAAATGCTAATAGTCTGTCACGATCTTCAGCACTTCCAGTGAAAGAATGAGCAACACCGCCAGTAAATCTATTAAGTGTAGGTTGAATCCATTAAGAAAAACTAATGCAATGACAAAATCACGTGCTAAAAGCCTTAACAACTGAGCACTAAGAAAACATAAAACAACAGTGAAAGCTACCTCATCACTAAGACCATCCAAATTACATTGAACAAAAGGTATGACAACATGGCAAGTAGATTTCTAGCACATTTTGAATCACATATTTATTTCTGTGTTTCTTAGTATAATTACTATATGGAGGCAGAGAGGCAAGTAAAGGGAACCACAAATTATTGGGTCAAAACAAAACTAGTCAAGAACAATACAAGTAAACACCAACTCAAGCTATAAAATACCAGTTAAACTTTTTTTGTTTTTATCTTAGCAATTGATAAGTAGTAGGTTATCAAGATAAACCAGAATTTCTATATAGACTAACACTGATAAATTATATAAATTAATTAAAAGTTGATTCACCTGTCTTTGTTTCTAGCAACAATTTCACAGAAATCTTCACCAGCAGCACGCATATGGAGAAACATTGGTAGTTTCACAGCTTCTGCCAATTCAAATTGCTTATCAAAATACCTATTGTATGAAAAAACAAACAACATTTCAAGCCTTTGCATCAATCAAGGATTCTAGAAAGTTCAGCAGAATTTAACCATATTTACAAGTTAAAAAACAATGAGGCGTCAAACAGGTATTAGTAGTCTATTGGTGTGTAGAAAACCTCATGAAAATGGTACACAATCTAAAAAATTTCAACCCTTTGATGTTTTACATTCAAATATGGTGTGTGCATGTGTGCCTTGGGGGCACAGTTTGGAGCTCTTAACATACTTCTTTTGTATTTCGGCAGGGCAGAACTGAAGTCTATCATAATCTAATCCACATTCTCCAACAGCCACGACCTGCATTCAAAATTGCCATACACAATTCAAAATTATTGTGAAGAAAAATGTATGTATAGTTAAGTAGGTATAAGCAAGGGGGTGAACAATTGACTTCACATGGAAATTTCTAAATCACACCTTTCCTTTCTCAATACCCTCCCTGGCTAAGCCTAAGAGAGCTTGGAAATGCCTCTCCGGGTCACCACTCTCCTCAAACTCCTGCAGAAACAGACGAGATTCTTTTTCAGAGAATAGCAACAATATGTATCAGAATGAAACTTTATTTTCCATACTCAAGTGGTTTACCTTGCATCTGGTTGGATGGACACCAACTGTGCAGAAAAGCCTTCCTATGCTATGACAGTAATATATCAAACATAACTACTCCAGTTATACATAAGTGTACATCTTGGTGAAAAAAGAAAAGAAAAGAATCCTTCATTCAGACAGGTCAATATCAAGTGCCATGGTATCTCCCCACAAATAAGAATTTATTCACTACTCTTGCTTTTTTTCTTTTTCCAGAATCGACCTCCTTTCTAACTCATTCATGGGGAGGCGATTAGGGGGGAAAGATATAATATGGGCCTTCAACGCAAACAGTACGGGAGGACTACAAGGATATCTCCAACATACTTTCTGGATTTTAGTAAGGTCTGGTTTTACATGGTTGTGCAGGATGATTTTAGTAAGGTCTGGTTTTACATGGTTGTGCAGGATGTTTAAAAGTATCTCCTGTGTCTATTTTTTGATATGCTATTAATTCATAAAAATATATGTAATGAAATTACAACCATCAGTCTCGGCAATCGCCAATGCCTCTCTGGACTCCTCAAGAGAGCCACCTGTCACCTGCATTTGTTTTCTTAAAGTCAACAAAAATCATAAGCCAAATTTCAATACGGGTAACATTGTAATCAGGATTTCCTTTGGGGTTTTCTCTCAATGATTTTCCTTTTGTAGCTAAACTCACAAATTTTTTAAACCCTTATAGTTACTACTTATTAGTAAGATGTAAAAATAATCAGCTATAAAGATGAAAACCAGGTGAGCATATTCAGTACATTAGCAGTAATGTACAGGTATGAGACCTAACTAATATTGTACTGCAAAAATTAGAATACTATAACATGTACAAATTTAAAGAATGTGCCAGTTAGTAAATATATGTGTTGCAGAGAGAGAGAGAGAACACAATTATCCGGTCAACGCCAGCAGTCCATGCACGGGAGAGAACGGCAGGGATGTCGGCCACGTGGCACTGGCGGCCATGATATATGCCTTTGAACATACCATCTGAAAAACAAATAGACCAAAAATTCAGCATCTTTCAATTAAACTTCAATCCAATTTGAGAATTTGATATGGAAGGAACTTACCTGTGAGATTCACAGCGATATCTGTTTTGTCCATGAAGCATTGTTTCAGAAACAAAAGAAAACGGAACCATGTCAGCAGAGATGTAATTTTAGAGAGAGATAGAGAGAGTCTGAGAGACAGACACACACAGAGAGAGAGAGAGAGAGAGAGAGAGAGACCTATGATTCTGAGGGAAGACATGGCAGAGCAGCAGCCGGAGTACTAGGGGATTGATTGGTCGGGAAAGAGAGGAAACGGTGGCAGTAGTAATGTGTGAATATTTAAAATTGGGCTGCATTTTGCAAGAGAAAACAGGTCATAGGAGAAGCGAACTACGCTCAATGGGCTTCGTGGGGATGCTGCTAGTGCTCGGGTTCCCTTTCTCGTGCTTATTTTTTTGTTTTTCTTTCAAGAAATTCGTGCCTCAAGTTTAACTTTTTTCTTGGCATTCCAACAATGAAAAATGAAACTTCGAATGTCTTCTGTACACAAAAAATTGTTGACAAGCAAATGAAGTGTAACAATGGATCGGTTTTGTTATATTGGATTCGCCAGTGATGAAAGAGTGCTATTTGAAATAGTAATTGGTATGTTTGATAGCGAAAAATTAGATGGTACAATTGTCCTCTCTTCTCCTCTCTTTAATCCTCCAATATTTCCTTACAATGATGAAAGAGTAACACTCTTCCAGTAACAAATTTGTAGTTGGACAGATAACTACGGAGCGTTTGAATGAAAGAGTCAGTTTTAATCAAATAACTTACCAATTTGGAATGACGCTCGGTTGGGTTAGCAAAATAACAAAAATTAACTCACTAATTCAAAATTTTCCAATAATTATTTTCCCCTCCGACACGAAATAGTCATCCAAAATAGCCCCCGATCGAAATTAACATTATGCTCAATCCATCCAAACATACCCCAATGCTGATGCCGAGTAAGATCACTATTCAAATTGTGACGGTACAAAGTTCACCAAAACAACCCATTTTGTGCGAAGGTCAGTTACCAAAGGACGTTACAAAATAATTCCTAGGTATCAGTATTGATACTGGGATTACCCAATTTAACTTAATTTCAGACTGGAACAATTGCTTAACCTTGAATGTCGAAATGTGTAGCATCATTGATGTTGGCTAAAATAAAAGCAATAATAAAAGAAATTAGATGGCAACTTGCCATAACAATAGTCACCATCTAGGAAAACTTAAACGGAACAAAAGTAAAAGGCGTCAGCATCTCCAGTTTGTGGTTACAATACTTTCCAGAATGAATTCATATCAATTTTAAGTACAATGTTCTTATCACTTTGAGGCTGTTAAATAGTTTTCTATTCCCGTACAAAAATGTTAAATACCAGGACAATGGTGATTTTCAGTGTGCTCAATAAAAAACTAAAAACAATGTACGTCATCTACTAGAGAGAATGTTCGTTTGCCCTCGGCCTAAATAAGAAACCCTAGAAGAGATGAGTGGTGTTTCCTCATCTAGCACCGATTCTGATGTACTGAGTCCCTTGTTTCCATCTATGTTGCCAATGTCACTGTCATCTTTGTACAAGTCTGAAGATCTCTTGTCAGCCTTCCAGTCCTGTATTCACATAGATGACCAAATGATTTATTTTAAAATTATTCTCTTTTTTCTTGAGGAATTGTTTTGACAAATAATTATGCTCGGAAGAGAGTTAATAGCCCAGAGACGTGATTTCTCTAAATTCAACTTGGGAATAAATAGAAACTTATTAGGCACTATACTAGACATTTTGGAATATACACTACAAATATTCCGATTGATACGATGGACAAATTGGACAAGGTATAATTCATAAGATGCCAAAATTTCAGTAACCAATAAAATAATTTAACCAAGTCCAAATTAAACAAAAAGAAATGGTAGGTCCAAGTTAGTACCTAGTAGAAAGCTTTGGTTATATCAAGGTTCAATAGTCGGGAGCAATTTACTCTTAATTTAAATTGTCTTGGTTTCTAACTGTTCAGTGTGCGTGCACAAATCCCAACAATTTTCTTTTTCCTTTTTGGTATCAGCCACCAAAATGTGAAGCAATTCAGAGAAATGTTGGAAACAGCAAGCGAGGTATAGGATGAAAGAAAAAACTGTTAATCAAGCGCATAGACTTTTCTACAGAGGAACAAATTGCAACTTTTCTGTTTTCACCATTGTTGACTGATAAGGTAAGCCCAGGCACCTTTATTCGCTGCAAAGTAAATTACCTTTACTGGCAATGCATCAGTAGGTAGAGGATTGGACGTCTTTACATCCTTCACCTTCAAATAGTTGTACATCACAACACCAGAGAGAGCTGCACAAAAAGTATGCTTATGAATTCGAAAGCATTTAAGAAGCTCTTGAAGTGAGATGATGAAGGAATGTGATATGGGAATGGGGCAAGTATTGTTAGGCCAGGGTAATGCAAGTCAAACAGCCAAACTATACTCCTTTGTTTTGAAGTTCTGTTTTTTTCTTGGCTAATTTAATGCATAACAGAAAAAATTTGTAGAAGAATATATATGTTCAAGTGAAAAGTACTTCAAATTTTTAATAGAGCTTGCTAGTACAAGTGCAACTGATGCTAAATTGAGAATTTTTATTGCACTATCAGAGTCAATAGAGGCAGAATAGGTCTTATTTGAGTTTAGTTTCAAAATCAATCTAGGCAACAAATACATTGATAACCAATGAGGCCATGAGCAATTATAGTAAATATATTATGACAATTATATTGAGACCAGTGATGGCTGATTTATAAAATCAAAACGTCCAAACAGCAATTGGCATCCAATTCTTCAGAACTGCTACTCCAAAATGCATGAAATTTTTATTTTCTTTTCTTCTAATTCTATAACACTAGATGCTAAGCATTATCTGAGATTTCAATCAGCTACAATTAAGAAACTAAATAAAAAGTATAACCAAAAAACTGAGTTGGAATGGACTAGTATTCCTCGATGAAAAAGGTAAAGGCTCCAACATGAATTCCTGGAACAATGACTAAATATACCTATTCCATAGCCAGTTATATTAAGGCCAGTGATGGTTGATTCAGGGAAAATAATAGTTGAAAGGGCAATGAGAATCCAATCCTTCAGAACCCCAGCAACTCGAATTGTGACGGCCCCAGTTCTACCGATTACCAGAAATATTGAGAAATTCAAGGCCAACGCACAAACCGCATTCAAGAAAAAGATCCAAAAGTTGAACCGTATGTGCGACAAATCCATCCCTGGTTTCTCCAGCACATACCAAGGCACAGACAGAAACAAGAAACTGTGCCAACAGAAAAAGTAAATAAATTAAACAGCACCCACGTAGATCAAGTTAATGATAGCTATCAATAAATGAGCAATGCTCATGTCTCATCAGAGGTCCAACACGACTCAAAAAGTGGTATAATTCTCAGCTCAAAGAAAGCTTGACATTGAGGTTATAGTTTCTCATTTATTTGTTGCTTGATCAGAAAAAAATAACTTTACTAGTATGTTTCTGTAATAAAAGAGCAGACACATTTCCATAAAAAGATTTCTAAAAGACTACAAATTATTGCCAGATTAACATGAATCAAGTTCAAGCGCTATGAACAAGTCAAATGGAATTTTGGTTCTATGGCAACGATTGCATTTCAGTAATTGGAGAATTCGAAGAATGTACTTGAAATGGCATGTGTTACCTGCAAGGGGCTATGTAGTAGAGACTTGTAACAGGGTTCAGGGTCAAGCCCTTCTTTTGAAGGAGGACCTGAGTCAATACCAGTCTTAGAGCCTCCGCAAAAATACCAGTAACCTGGTACACTGTACCAATCACATTGAAATGTATTTCGCCATATGAGGAGATAACTACGCCGACACTAACCAGTAGCATGTTGAGGAACAGATCACATCTCAACTTGTCAGTTCCACATATCACAGCCATCACAAAAGTTGCAACTGGCACTGTAATAGAAGATCATGTCAAGTCGGAGCTGAAAAACTTAGTATCCATCCAGGTATCAATATTAAATCTCCTTAATTTGGTGACAAATATATGTGTTTCTTGGTCCACAATGTTAAACTGGAATTTAAAGACTGGAGTGAAGCTAATGGCATCCAGTACAAGCTTACTTAAGGGCTCCTTGGGGATTAATTAAATCTAAATAGCAACATTGTGCAGTATACCACAATAGTCCAGTACCATGCATGTCAAGACCATACAAGTACTATCAGTCCACCTTGTGGACACAATAAAGATTCAGCTTATCACGTTTTGTTAAAAATGCTCTTTTGTATTAATGGTTTCTATTCTATCTAAATGAACATGACACCCTGTATACTTTTGTTAAATGGCAAATGGTTTCTGTGAACAATATATAGACATTATTTCCACTGTACCTCACAATAAAACACTGGAATGTACTGTAAAGAAAAGGCATGTGAAACTCACTTAAGGCCTTAAGCATTTGTATGAAGGCCACAGAGATATATAAATAAGCAGTGTTGCCAAACCTGTAGCATAAAAGCAACAGTGAACTTCCATCAAACACAAAATACAGTAAGTGCAAGATATAACAATCTTGAGTTATAAGAAAATTAATGGTATAAAGGTTATAGAGTCCACAATAATAGTTTGTGTGAACTGTGAAGTGCTATTCATCAATGGAGTTAATAGCATACAAAATGTCCTCAAGTTTAACCTACCAAAGACTGGAGGCAAAGAAGGCACTTATTGGAATTACACAGGTTGCGTATCTGCATGAGACATTAGAAAAAACATAAGGATATGGAATTAGTTTGGCAAGGATAAAACAGATTAAATGAAAGCACACTATGTCCATACATTTGGAAAGTCATCTTGACAGGTTGCACCACCTGGGATTGATATCATCATAAAGTTAGTTAGTTTTTCCATACAAAATAGAAGAGAAAAAGGAAATTCTTTAGTTTTTATACTTAAAAAACAGTAAATCACAAATATCATTAGCAAAAATTTATTGGAAATTATTGGAAGGGGGTTAAATTGGTAGAAAACTGAAGTAAAGAAATACCTTAAAGACGCGAACAAGTAAGATAGACACAGCACCCGAAAATCCCATATGAATCATGGTAAGAGTAATAGGGAATGGGAATTTAAAATATTTCGGAGATAAAACCCACTGCAAGAAGAATTAAAAGAAACGCCGTAAATAAGAAATTTGCAAACCAAAGGTAAGTTGATGGTGCATTGGATTGGACTGAAATGAAAGTATCAATATTTAACTAATGCTTTATTAGACTCAGACTCGCAACTAATAGCACATGTACGATACAAGTAGGATCTTTTAATGATATTGTTTGTACCTTGTTAAACAATATAACCCCGGATGAAAGGCAAATGTAGATGAGAATGTAGAAATAAGTCAGCAAAAGCTGACTATTGATCATCTTCATGTTTTCCCGCCTTCTAAAAAGTTCAGATTCTGAGAGTGACTCGCGATCTCTATTTATTGCACTCAATAATATTATCTGCTCCTCATTAGTAAATGCTTCTTAGGTTCCTATTCAGCCTGGATCGAATCAATTTAAAAAAGTGGAATGTTAAAATAGGTTAAACTGACTGACATCAGTTGAAGTGTGAAGAAAGAAAGAAAGAAAGAAATGTAAGAATAAAACAAATACTTGAACAGTAAGCAATTTGTTCAGACATTCCGTTTTTTGGAAAGGTAAAAAACTATGGAGTGTCTGTCAAGGCATGTATTTGATATTTTATAGATGAAAAATTAAATTGCACGGATTGTCACAAATTGAATCTCATACTGTAGACCAGTTGCTAACAATAATTTTCCACTTGAATTAAGATAAAACCATTTCTCTGCCTCCAAAGATGGAGAAGGGGGTGGACGGCGAGGGGGCTTCCCCCAACAGATCCCCCCAAATTATACGGTTTGCGAAATATCTTCACCATAGCATTAGCAAGCAATAGTTCGTTGTTGCTACCATGGTTTGAAAGATCGAAAGATCTATCGGTACCCCCGATCCAATTATTGCGCGGTTTTTAACACCCCATTAGCTGCATTTTGGTTTTGGACGAAAGAACGCTTGTGGAAGAGACTCACCTTGTGTTCAAGCTCGCGCCGATTCTTCCTGCCAGTGTGTTTGCGACAGCCTGAATCTTCAGACTTGATATCTCCCGATTTCTTGGAAGACAGTGCAGCGACGATCCATGGAATCGATGGTGATCCTCGAGGGAAATCTGGGGTTTGAGTCGATTGTGTTTTGTTGACTAGGGCCGGAGGCCCGGAGCTTTAGGCACACCTATCCAATAATAATAGGATCCGTTTCTGTCAAAATTATTTGAACTAGACGTACGTGCTCGCGCTCTGCTGAAAAAGTTAAATTTTAAATTTTCATATTACAATAATAAAATTATAAAAAATTATTTAAATAATATAAAAAATAAAAAAAGTAACGGCAAAAAAAAAATTGCCAAAAAATACTACATTGATTTCATTGTAGCACGCTACAGCAAAAACTTATATCATACTACAACTTTTATAACCATTATAGTTAAACATGTTAAACTTTTATATATATGTAGGATTATGAATTTAATGTTAATATATCATACTAAAACTTATATCACATATTTAAAAATGCACATATAATTTGATATTTTCTAGAACTTACTAACAGTCTCCTTAATTGTCTTCTTAATAGTCTCTCAATACTGAACAAAAAAAAAGTAACGCTACGCTCTCCCCTACAAGTCTTTATATTAGATATTTTATGCAACTTTTTTTGCTGCAAAATTCTAATTTTGCTGTAAAAATTACTGTAATTTTTGTTCTAATATAAAGATTTGCAGTTTTTAATATAGATACTTGCAGATTTTAATATAGAGATTGTTTGTTCTCATATAGAGATTTATAGATTCCAATATTGTTACTTGCATGTTCCAAATATTTGAGACTTGCAATTTTCAATATAGAGACTTATTTGTTATAATATAAAGGATTGCAATTTCTAATATAGAGACTTGCATGTTCCAATATTGAGACTTGAAGTTTCTAATATAGAGACTTTCAATTGTTATAATATATAGATGTTCTTGTTCTAATATAAATACTTACAGGTTCTAATATAAATACTTGCTTGTTCTAATTTAAAGACTTGCAGAATTCAATATAAAAACGTATTTGTTATAATATAAAGACTTAATTGTTCTAATATAAAGACTTGCAGATTCGAGTATAGGGACTTGATTGTTAAAATGTAGAGACATTTTTGTTCCAATATAAAAACTTGTATGTTATAATATAAAGAATTGTTTGTATAATTTCATAAAGGCAATTATTCATAAAGAGGAACAAGTTTATCTACTAGAAGTGGAGAAAGATGCAAATGGTTTCAAGATGAGGTTGCGATGGTTGGTTGATAATAATCAATGATGAAGGCGAGGGAAGCGAGGAGGCAGAGACCTACGACGAGGTGACGAGGTTAGTTCTAAAAATGGAGACAAAGGAGGAGCGAGAGAGACGAAAGACGAAAGGAGAAGTGAGAGAGACGAAGCGGGACGAGGTAAGATGAGGCGTGATCGAGAGAATTTTTTGTCGTTGTGTGGGGAGCACGTAAGGGAGACAGAAGAAGGAGGAATATTATAATGACTCATTTAGTGTACAACTATTTATCAATTCTTACGATGGGCCTTTTTGGAAAAATAAAGATCATTGGCGCATGGTCCATATTTTCAATTTTTTGTCCGTCTTTATGGAGTTTGTGTTATATATTACAGATTTTTTTGTAATTATCGAAATAGTTCTAATGAAAGTAGTCAAGGGTCGGCGTTATTTCCATTGAATATTCAGAAACAGTAGAAAATCTACCGTTCGGTAGTCTCATCAGGCCAGAACGTTAGAAAATTTATCGTTCATCAAACCAGCAAGACCTGAACGGTAGAATTTGTACCGTTCGACATTTCTGCCACAATTGGATCCGAATTAAAAACCATTTTGCCGAACGTTGATTTTTCCAATCTTTGACACCTTAATTTTTCCTTATAAAAACACTTGCAATGCACCAGCAAGAACCCTAGCCGCAATACAAACTTCCTTCTTTCTTTTTTTTTTCCTCAATTTTGCACTTTTAAGCCAAGATTGTTTCAGCAAATTGAAGATTAAATTAGAGATTGAAGATCATATCAAATATCATCATTTCTATTGCACTGTAAGTATTTTTTTGACATTTTTACTTTTATGAATGAGTATAAATTATGTATTTTATTTAAAAGAAATTATTCATTTGAATCATCTTACATGATCTTGAGCAAAAATGATCATTATTAATATATATTATGGAGGTCAAATAATTAAGGGGGCACAAGAAGCATATTATAGTTCACCAGTAAAATGTTATTTTTCTATCACTAAACACAGTCGATTTGAAGTTGAAAACTGAAATATATAATGGTTTTGAACTAGATCGAAGTGCATATACTTTGAATATCAGAGTTCGAATGGTGATTACAGTTCCAAGTAGACAAATGAATTTTATCTTGATCCTAGCTAATAATGAAAATGTGTGGAAATTTGCTCTTAATAATGCGACACTTTGTTATAATCATTGTTATTTGGAACTGATAGTTGAGGATACACTCATTTCATCCGATTTTTGTCCCAATTTAAATAGCAGACCAGAACCCAACATATCTAGTAGCGAAAATCATGATTTTCAAATCGATGAAACCTTTGAAGCAGTAAGAATGAATTTGATACAACCATGGAAAATGAAGAAGAAGAAGAAGAAGAAGAAGGAAATGACTTTAATGAGATTGAAGATATTGATGTTAGGGATAATGTTGAAAGTGAGGGATGATGAAATTGAAGGTAAGGACATAACAATTAGGTGGAGAGATACCATTCCATTTGTGAATCGGAAGGATAAACGCGTGGCTGAATAATTTTGTGATGTGTTTGATATGGTAGACTCTGATGAAGTTTTTTTGTATTACGAAAAGGTTTAATGAGCCATTAGCAGAGGGTCGAATATTTACAACAAAGGAACATTTGAAAACAACCATACATGACTTTCACATCAAAAGTAATATTGAAATTGAAGTTTCTAATAGTAGCAAATCCAAAATGGTTGTTGGGTGTAAGGACAATAATTGTTATTGAAGGTTGTACGCGATACATAGTAAACAAGAATTAGCTTGGAAGATATCAACTAATTTGGTAAAACACTTGTGTCATGCATCAGCCACATGACCCGATCACACACAACTCACATATAGAATGATTGACGAAGTTATACGAAGTTCTCTTAAGAAGAATTTGGAACTTAAATTAAGCATGATTTCAGAGTTGGTAATAACTGCATATCCTACTTTGCAACCTATATACAATAAATTATGGAGGGGAGAGAGTTGGCATTGGCAGAAATGTTTGGTAGTTGAGAAAAAACTTATGAGATGTTACCACCTTTGTTTAACGCAATGCAAGCGACAAATTCGATAACAAAGGTGTCACACCCCATAAAATATGAACAAGTCGGGTGCGACCAATCTCGCCACGTGTGCACGACTACATGCACACAAAAGGCTTTAAAAATAAATAAATTTGCATAATAAATGTAAACAAATCAATGACACAATATATATCAAAGTATAAATTTTATTGATCACAAACGTTTCATATACATACATCCTAAAGCATATCAATAAAGCGGAAGCGAAAGAAAAGAAATAAACAAAAAGAGAATGGTCTCGCTAATACATCGGTGACCATCCGTCTATCTATCCTAATGTGAAGCTCGATATAATATAAAGAAAATAAAAGGGTCAAAATGAACGCCTGTGATCTACATCTTAGGGCATCTTCGTCAAAAGCTCCAATGCCTCACCTGGACCCCCACAACCATCGTGAAAACATGATTAATTATAAATTACTCAGTACAGATTTAGGTCCAGTCTTTGAACTTATATCTTTCTCTAAGATTAGACCCAAGCCAACACTTGATAGATATTTATTCACATTTAAAACTAATAATTCAATTACGTTGTTAATCAGAAGTGCTTTAGAAAAAGCTAACTAAGTTTGAAATAAAGGTTGGAAGTAATGTCGTTAAAGAAATCCAAAATAATATGATAAGTACTAAAATATGCATATAATACGAAGTCCAACCAAGCACCCAAACATAAACCCCAGATTGTAGAACAACATGATTCTCTCCTTAGGGGTGGGGCACAGCAGCCCTCATAAACTAGGTTTCGCTTTAGGCGTGGGGCACTATACATCAGTCCTCGTAACCTAAAACAAATCAGTCCTCCCGAGGCAAAATTGCCCTAGGAGAGTACAAAGACTCGATAAAAAAACGAACCATGTACCTACCTCACAAAATTAAAAAATAGGTATAAACTCTCGACCTTAGTTGCCATATAGAAATAACTACCCGTTTGAAAGAATAAATAATAATGAGAACTCTCTGTACCAATCAGGAGCCAAAGGGGAGCCCTAGACTTTCTCTATACCGATGAGGGTCCAAAGGAGAAAGCCTTCGAATATTAGAGATCTCGTAATACCGACTACATAGAAATATAATAATAAAACCGAATAGCTCCAATATCTCACATATAGCATGCATACTCTAAATTAGATACTAAATCTTAATCACTGAAAGGAGGAATTTATAGTATAATATATAAATAATATGTAGATTTAAAAGTAAAACTCTCTAACGACACTACGAGCCATCAAGTGATGAACTCGTTTGGTGGGCATCAGCCGGATGTCCTTGAAGACATCCCGACGAAGAAACCCCACGGACACAGTCGCTTACCGTACGTAATCCGCCTCGGCGGGATGCCTTCGTACCACATCCAGTTGGTGATCACCGGTCCGTCACTTAACACTCCTGACGAATACATATAATATTTAAATATGTATCTACCTAATACATAACTATAATCTATAAGATCTGTATATCAGATCTCACATGCAATATGAATGCAGATGACATGAAATGCATGTTGGTCTCATATATTGGTGCACTTTATCGTTATGCAGATGACAGGTCAAGCCCTAGGGTCCTTTATCAAGTTCAGGTGAATTTGGTATCGCAGTTCAGATAAAAAGAAAAATAAAAGTTTGTTGATTTCGGTCCTATACAAAGAAAAATATATAAGCCCCAGGAACCCACACTTGGGAGTCCTGGAGAGGATCGTGAAGTAGAATCTACTTCGGGGGCAGCTCTGCAGTGTTCGCACCAGTCCCGACATCGACTGCGTCAAGAGCGGTCTCGTCACCCGCGAGCGGATACGAGTCAACTAAATCATCTAATATTGACGTTAGGGTTCTATCAATTTATTGTTTTCTCATTTTTAGATTACGGAATTGAAACAGACATGGTCTATGCGTTGAGACGTCCTTGATGTTCCTAATTTTAATTAAATATTAAGATTACTTTGTTAAAACTTTGGGCAGCATCTTCGCTGCGTTTCGGGTGTGAGAAATCTATTCCTACAGTCCTTCACTTTATTTAATTGTTTGCTGTTATTTCTTCACCTTTAATTATTCTTTATTTAGGGTGGTGCTTTGATTAAGTTCCTTGTTAATTTAAAGAGATTAAGACGTCAAGACGATATTCTACGAAACAACAATAAAGGAACACACAAAGCAAGCATGTTATAAATTCAACCACCTTTAGTTTTGCACTTTTATTTTAAACTAACAAAAGAATGAAGGAAAATAGTTAACTAAGGTAATAGCTAATAGGTGCATATTTATATTTATTTATGTGCTTATAGAAAAATTGATCAATATATGTTTTTATGATAAAGTATTTACTTAGTCATAATTTCGTGGGTGTATGTTATAGGTGTTTAGGTGTATATTGTATTTGATGTGATATAGAGAAATTGATCAATATATATTTGCATTCATATCATTACTTGGTCCAAGCTTGTGTTGGTGTCGTCCCGTATTTATGTTATCAATGATGTGATACTTCATTAGTTTTATTTATTTATTTATTTGTGATAGATTTATTTTATTAGACCTTATAAATAAGTGTTTGGTAATATTTTAGCTACTTAATTAATATCCTAATAATTATTAATATACTAAGTGTTTATGTTTTTATACGGTTCTATAACCCAACTATCTGATTAAATAACTAATGCGTCCATCTATTTATCTGAAGTATAACTATGTCGAGTAATGTTGCGTATTGGTGATACATATAGTATAAAATATAATAGAAAAATAGAATAAAATAAATAAAGAAAAAGAAACTCAAATAAAACAAATAAACACATGTTGGTTTATTTTTAATTTTTTTTGTGATTTTTTTTGTTGGGCCCAGAGAATTTTGAGACTTTTACATGTCATTGTATCAGTTCTCGGTAGTATATGTTCGAGTTTGCTCGGATACCTTTCTCCATCATCGCCCGTTTGATGCCAAACGAGTACCTAATCATTTCTGATTGCCCCCGTTTGGCTTATTATCCGATTTGGATCTATTAATTATTTATAACCAATTATCAATTCGGGTTGGGCCCCTTTTTTATTTAAAAATTCGAATCTCACATGTTAGCCCACAATTTGGAAGGGCCAAGCCCAAAAAGGAATAAAAGTCCAATAATTAACTTATTATCATTTTTGCTAAGGGTCCAATGGTCCTTAAAGGCCCAATTCAATTTTAATTAATTTTCCATATTTTAAATTAAGGCTCTAAAGTCCGTCAGAATTCTCACAAGGGCCTAGGCTTCAAATCTGGGCCCATCTCTCTCGACAGAACAAAGAACAACAAAAAACCAGAGCCAGTACTGGTACAAGTTAAAAATATGTATGGTAAAATGTCAGCAACCAGGCCAGATAGCAACCCTACCAGCACAGAGTGCCAATAAAACAAATAACTAGGAACCAGAAATCAGAACCTACAAACCAGAATGAAACCACATGCCAGTACAACTTCAGGACCTCAAAATCAGTGCCTATGCCAGCAATCACGAACAACCACAGTTCAAACCAATCTCAGATCAAATCGCCACAATGCCAGTATCGTATCTAACCTATAACAGTTTAAAAGCTGGCATGACTCGAGCACAATATCACAGCCTAGTTCCCAAAATAGTTTAATTTGAATTATTCCCCGGCACACACAAAAAAATACCCTACTTAAAGCCATATTTGCAAAATTCCTAACACGATTCAATTTCTCTAGCTTTCTTATTAAGCAATCTGATCAAGCGACCAAAAACCAAACAAGCACATCACAAATTAAACCAGATCACAAGCGAACAGTCACAGAGAACACAAGAATATATAGTTGTGTTTGGGGTCGTGTGTTACCAGTAAACAGGGAACATGGTCGAGTGACGAGAGATGGGGATGGTAGGCTCAACCTCCTCTGCACAGCTACAACAACCAGCACATTCACAACCACAACCAAAACAATAACAGTCCAAGGGTAAGGCCAATGTTAAGGCAAAGAGCAGCAATTCTCGTAAGAGGAAGAGGTACTGCATAAACCAGTCATGTGACTCTCCTTCATCTGATAGTAAAAAATATAATTTATTTATCACTAATTAACTACTACTAAGAATTTTCTTTATTAGTGACATGTTCATAACTAATACAATTTATGTATTACTAACTATTTCAGCCTCAGATGAAGATGGTATTGATTGAGATTCGCTTGAGAACTTGGATGACGATTGGGACAGTGGTGAACACATATTTGAATGGGCCAAGTCATGAGAGTGGGATAGAAGTTCTAGTTGAGGAAGGACTTTTATCTTTTAGTCTTCAATGAATTTGTTTTGTATAGGATTTTTACTCATGCTTTTTGTTTTGTTTGTATAGGACTATAGCACATAGGTTTATAGAAAGATTTTGTTTGTAACCTTGAAAGTATAAAATAGTTAATGTTATGGTTCGAAACAATTAATTTTAATGCTAACATGTTATATACTTATGTTTTGATTTGATTTGTTGTTGATGTGGTTTTACGTGTAATTTTTTTCCATTTTTCAGGGTTTTGCATAAATATTTTGACTCTGTTGTGTACTGATAGTAGCAAGTTAAACATGAAAAAAAATTGACGTTTTGCACGTTTCTTACGTTTAACTAAATGTAAACGCGCCAAACCCTACCTAGTGTAGTGGTGAGACACAAGATCTCTATATATGAGGGAGGTCTGGAATTCAAGCCCTGTCAGAAGTTACTTTTAGGAGGGTTTTTTTCAAGTTTATTTTCTGCTTTGTCTGCGGGTGTGTGTTGTAAGCCTACGAACAATGAATAAAAAAACTAAACGTAAACGCAAACACAAGAAAAAATCTGACGTTTATTAAACGCAACGTAAAAGCCACAGAAAATTCTTACGCTCGAAAAACCGCAACGTAAACGCAAGAGGGTATTTACGTAGTCGTTTCGTGCGTTTGACAGTCCTATATAATGTATAAAAGAGGGATTATAAAAAGAAAAAAAAAGGCAAAACAGCCAAAATTAACAAACAAAACGTTTCCTAGTAAATATTTTTTCTGTAGAGTCCAAAACCTCGCACCATCTTAATAACCAAAAATTTTCGAGAGGCGTCAAGATGTGAAACCTCCAAAAAGTACCGATGTCAAAAGAAAAAAATTCTGTGTTGTAATTCCATATAAGAAATGCGTATATGTGTGCATATAAATGAATAAACAAGTGATATAAATAGAGTAATAAACCAAGTACAAATAAGTACATAATATATATATATAAAGAGAGAGAGGGGGGTGGGCTATTGTAATTTGTAAAGCTCGCATTTTGTGATTTTGAACCGTTGAATTTGTTGTTAAAATTGTTTTATTGTAAAAAATTTAAAATTCAAATGTCCAAAAACACAAAGCACATACTCTCACAATAGTCCACCTCATATAGAGCATGACTACGGTTCTTCACAAAGTATCAAACAAGCGGTTTCGCATTCGTATCTTCAATTTTAAAGTTCAAACAATCGACCCAACCAAAGAACTTAATCTTCGTATTAAAATTTCCTTGAAGACCGAATTTTACATTTTTTAGAATTTATTTACTATTATTTAAAGAGAGTGAAAAGTCGGTTAATCTATTTGGACCGTTCGATACAAATTTTTTTCACCTCCTTAAAAAATAGTAAAAAATTCAAAAAAAAAAGTAAAATCCGGTCTCTAGATTTTAATATAAATATCAATTTCTATGGTTTGAATTGATCGTCTCAACTTTGAAATTTGAGATACGAAAGTGAAGTACGGTTTGCTTGGTGCTTTTGTAAAGCACCGTATCCATGCTCATATATATATATATATAGTTGTGCTACTCTGCTTTGCAAAGTGCGGCAAAACGCACTTTGCGATCATGAATCATTGAATTTTTTATCATCATGTTAGAACAAATCATAAAGCGCGATCCACTGGTCCACAATCACAAAACGAATGATTCTACAATCGCAAAGCGTGCGTTTTGCCGCACTTTGCAAAACATAGTAGCACAAATCCTAATCGAATATAATGAACTTCATTCCTTAGAAACTTAATACCAAATAAACTCAAGATTGAACCCAAATCTTGAGACCCGAAGCTAAAGTTGGAATAAAATCCAAAATTTTGATTTTAAACCAAATCCTAAACGAAGCTTAAAATTCAAGATCACACAAGTTTCTCGTATGAACATACGTATAAGAAAAAGTATTACAAAATATACGTATGTGTCCACCCCACTACGTAAATGTGATCATGCTATACGTACAACAAATCAAATAGATGAATATGTGATAACAATAAAAAAAAAGAGGAGAAGAGATCAAATAAACGAAAACATCAAATAAGACAAAAGCGGTGAAATAAAATAAAAGAAATAAGATAAAACGAAGTAAATAAAACAAATAAAGCAAAACAGATATATAAATAAATTAATTAAAAAGCTCCAATCCTGCATTCATTTAGACAAATAAAGTATCTGTTCATTTTAGATCCATATCATGTCATAAAGCCTAAATTTGTACAAAGTCCAGATCCAAAAATGGAGTCTAAATCTAACCCAAAGTCTAAATCTAAGCCTGAAATCCAAAATCAAATTATATTTAAAACCTAAATCAAATACCTTTAAAAAAAATCCAAATCCACCAATGACGGAATGAGCCATCTCCATATCAAATCTCGAAGCCCAAAAGACGCAACACCAAACTCTAATACTAAATACAAATCCGAAGCCCATAAACCCCAGCCCAAAATAAATTTTTAAATACTGAGGCCCAAGGAAAGTCCAGAATTCAAAAATATCCAAACTTGAAATATAAAGCCTAAAAGACTAAAAGCTCATTGAGCTTAGAACCAAGTCCGAAAATCGAACTCAAAACCAAACAGAGGAAACAATATCCTCTCTACTCATTTTTGCCGATGCTCTCTGCATTTATTAATTTGAATTATTAGATTAGATTTGAACGGATCAAATTTTATATTACAAAAACTCCATGAATCATATAATTGACGATCAGAGGTTCAGATCTAATCGAACGGCCCAAATTAATGAATGCAGAGAGCACTCATAAAAAATGAATGCAGAAGATACGATTCCCTAAACAGGGAGCATTAAACCTAAGTAAAACTAAAATAAATGTCCACAACCAGACTTTATTTGACTTCTCTTATCTTTCTAAAACCCCCTCGTGAAAAAAGCGCAAAAAGATGTTTATGTTTCAAGGAACTAAGATGTTCACCTTTATTTTAGCCATGAAAACATCTAACATATATAGAATATCACTAAAATAAACGTGTAATTATATTATTTGAAAAATCTTGTATCCGTGCGCTTCAGTTTGAAAGATATCACATTAGTCTGTAATTGAAGATTATAAAGAAGTCAGACTTGAAATTCTAAATTATTAGGATTAATTGTACGGTTATATATAATATGTAACTTTAGAAATCTAAAACGTTTGTATATTTTTCAATTAAAATATACCGAGTCAAGAGAATTATATTGGTTTTGTTGCACACAATCTAGATCGTTCTTGAAAAGTCTCGAACGCATCTAAAAAAAAGGAAAAAAAAACTCTAACCATTGTGTTTGTGTTGACTAAAAAGCAGAGATATTCGAATCACGACACAATCGATCATTAGAGTTGAAAATCAGAAATTTTTTTAAATTTTGATACTAATCTTAATATAACAAAAAAAATAGAATAATTCTGTACTCCGTAATACCGATGTCGTGCAACACCAGATCCGATTACTGACCTAACCCGTTGTAGAAAGCAACAACAAAAAGATTGTACAGTTAAAATAAAAAAGAAATTAACAGTGAAATCTCGAAGAACAAACTCCCATTATCCCAAAAAAACAACCAAACCTCAAAGAGTGCAGATCCACCGTCAATTTCATAACGAACGGTCAGATGGAGCGCCTCCTTTCCGCCAACCACGCACGCTGTCTCGCACAACAAAGTCCCCAAGCTTCCTGATATGTTAATTACCCGGACCGCCTCGTGGGATGAGCCAACGTGGGTACCGATGGAATCCCAAAGCTACAGCCTAGAATCCAAATCACCTCCATTTACTAAAACTGGAGACGCCATTATCCGACATGTTGACTTGTTAAGCAAGTCGCGTCAATTTTCGCCAGCAGAAACAAGTGACGAAACGACGTACTTTTTTCACAAAATGGAGATGCCGTTTTGTCGTCCAAAGGAAGGGCTCCTATAATTCCATTCGATTTTCCGGTTCTCTAAATTATGATTATAACTTAATGAGCTAAGGATAAAGAATTATTCTCGATTTTTTTTAATATACAGTGTTAAATTGATACGGATCCACTTCTGCAAATGACAAAGAAACCGCTATTGAACAAGTCAATGCCTTACCGAGCTAGATTTCAGTCTTCTGCTGACGTGGAGTATCTACAGCATCCCACATCTCCATTACTAAAAGAAACGGAGATGATCGGCACATACCAAAACAAAATGAAGTTTTTGTGAAGTACGGTAGCCCTTATAATAACTGGAGAAAGAGAAAATCTCTCTCCACTTTTTTACGATTTTTTTTTTGTCGAGAGAAGTCTTTTACGAATTCAACAGAAAGAAGCAGAGAGCTGAAACCAGCGGGATCTGAAATCCCCAAAAATTGCTCCGTCATTTCTCAATCGCTCTCAATTCTTCCTTCTACAAATGCTCCCTCCTCGCTGTCTTCTCCTGGCAGCTTGACTTCGCGGTGATGACCACCGATCCCAACTCGCCGGAGCTAGAGGGCCCGGTACCACATCCACTACGGTCTGCGGTGGGGCCGAGACCGGCGCCTAGCTTCTCTGTCGTAAATGTAGAGATGGAGAACGAGGATGATGGTCCAGGCTGCCGTTGTGGCCACACGCTCACTGCCATACCGGCCATAGGAGAGGAGGGTACAAGTGGATATATGGGACCCCGATTGATTTTGTTTGGTGGGGCCACTGCACTGGAGGGGAGCTCTGCCGCTGCTTCTTCTCCTATAGGAGGCGCAGGAGTTCGTATGTTTCTGTTTTTGAATCGTTGACTTGATACTGCTTTTGATTTGTCATCTTGTTTTGTACTGTAGAAGCCAGAAATAGATGTTTCTTGATTTCGGACAGTAATTAAAGAAGGTTATTGATCATATTTCCAATTATAGGATACTGTGCTCACTAACATTTTAGTTAGGAGCTGAACTTGGTGAATTGTGATTGATCGTATTTCCATCTATAGGGATTTAGAAAAAAATGGCTTAATCAAGGAACCTGAAATAAGGAGTTCAATTTCCTTATGCACTTCATGGTGTATTGGCACTAGACCTGACCCAAACGATTGTGGGAATTGGTTGCCACAAAAATGTATTCAGCAATACTTCTGAAGTCTGCATAAAGGCTCACCTTAATCCAATCCGGCAGAATTAACACTTTAAGTATTTGATTTTAATTTTTTTAACTTTCTTCCATTTATCCGAATTGAATTGTTGTTACCTTGACTTTTGTAATTCAATGCCAAACAAGTAGTTGATAACCAAAATGCAGAAATGCTACAGATATTTGATCAGATTGGTATTGAAACTGCCCACTCTTCATGAATTGCTTTGTGCATGCTGGTATCTGGCTTGACAGAACAATAAAAATCCAAATTTGCAAACTTTTTTGTGTGGTTTTCTTCTTGATTGTAGGCCTAGCAGGGGCCACATCTGATGTTCACTGTTATGATGTCGCTTCTAATAAATGGACGAGGTAAATGTGGCTGATCCCCCCCCCCTCCCCTCAAAATCTCGTCCTTGCATCAGCCAGGTCAATAAATGACAACTTAATTTGTTTATGGATTTCGAACTTCTATTAGATTAACGCCAGCTGGGGAAGCACCTTCACCGAGGGCTGCTCACGTTGCAGCTGCAGTTGGTACCATGGTGGCTATTCAGGTATCTTAGTAATTTAGCATTTGTTACTCATTTTAAATATGTGTATTTTCATTTTAAAGGTTTCTTAGTTGCTCCCCAGCATGGCATGTATTAGCAACAGTTATATCTGTACTAGCATGCAAAAGTGTCTTTGAGTAGTTTTCTTTTTCTTTTTTGTTTTACACCTAAACAGATCCATATTTAGTATCAATTAGTGCCCTTGCTGTTAAGATTGCCATTCATTTTTCATCAACCATCTCTGCAGTTCCATTTTTCTCTGTAACAGTTTCTTTTTTTTTAAAAATATATTTTTTGTATTAAAGGGTGGCATTGGTCCTACTGGTTTATCTGCAGAAGATCTTCATGTTCTGGACGTGACACACCAGAAGCCACGGTGGAATAGGTGATCAAATCCTTACAACACAATTAATCCAAAATTAATGCTATCATGATTTTTTCAACAACAAGAACTGTGTTATTTTAAGTGCAGGGTCCCTGTTCGTGGACCAGGTCCTGGTCCACGATATGGTCATGTGATGGCCTTAGTCGGGCAAAGATTTCTTTTGTGCATTGGTGGAAATGATGGTATGTACTTGTCTATTCTTATTTGTCATATTTGGTTACGTCTCTTTTCTTGTCTGACCAAACAAATCAATCGTACAAGAGAAAGGTATGTGCGCAATCTCTGTGTGCGCGCACAGTTCATATGGTTAGAGGAGGCTGCAAAAACTGAATTCAGTTACATGGAATAAATTTGGTTGATTTCTGTCTTTCACTTGTGCCTGAACAGGAAAGATGCAAACGAAACCAATCAGCCTTTAATAATGTCATGTAAATTTAGATTCTCTCCACCTATGTTTTATATAACCGGTCCTAAGCCTGGAAAGGAGGGTTGTGATAGGCTTGGCGAGCCAATGTAAAAATTTAGACAATCTTATGGAAATGAAATCCAATATGGGCTTCATTTCTAGCCTACCCCAACAAGTTGGGACAATAGGCTTTGTTGTTGTTGTTGTTGTAAATTTAGATTCTGATTGAGATGAGCTGCCAAATGCCAATTCAGGGTATTATAAGAGTCATGATTCGTACATGGGTTCTACCTGGCATTATAAAAAGAGAATTAATGACGGAATTATTAGATAAGTTAAATAGTTTCAGACTCCGGAAATACTGGAAATTGGGTCAGATTTGGATCAGATTTCAACTGAAGAATAAGTCCAATGTAAATGCCTATAGGTATAACTGCACACTGGACATTCTTTTTCTTTTTGTGGTCCTTCCCAATTCCCATGAAAAATGGAAAACAGGAGAGATAATAGGAATGACAGAGAGAGCACATGCTGCTGTACCTTGGAAAATGTAGAGAGCTATCAAGAGATAGGTTTTCAATGAGGATGTAGTTCAGTCGAAGTTAATACAAACCAGATAGCAATGATTCTTTTATGTTTAAACTTCATACGAGAACTAAGTAATACTGCGTGATTCATGTGTATAGGTGAATTGAATGCTGATTGCTTATTCTAGCATCAGCTTTCTGAAGTGTTTCCTAAATATTTGTCGGACTTGGTTACAAGCACTGTCACTTGATCGTCTTTGCGTAATTACATAGTACTTTTTCTTACTAGTGTCATATTTGATATATTATGTATGGGGGCAACGCAATAATTTCCAACATAAAAGTGCTTATATATTCCTTTCTTTTATTTCAGGCATAGAAAATATTATTGTGTCATATTTTTTTAAGAGGGATCACTTGACAATGTTTACTTTAACAATCTTGACAATGAATATTCAAATAAATTCATAGAAACCTTTTAAAATACGAAAAAAGTTTATAGGCGCATTGTTAAGCTTATAGATTGGTTGTGTTTCAATTTGATGCAATTTGAGTGTCATTTCATACTCCATCAAGGATCACTATATATACAACAACAACAACAACAACAACAATGACAACAAAGCTTTTAGTCCCAAACAAATTTGGGTACTCTAGAGATGAAACCCATATTGAGTTTCATCCCATGAAAATGGCTGAAATTTTACGTTGGCTCGCCAAACCTATCACAACCCTCCTCATTTTCCTAGCTTGGACATGATCTGTAAAAGAACTACATAGGCGGAGTTAAGGACTGTTAAATATGAAGTGACAAAATTGCATTAAACTTGATGACCTTTAACGGAGTATCAAGTAACACTCAAATTGCATGAAATTGAAAATACAATCAATCTACAAGCTTAACATGTCTATAAATTTTTTCTCTGTTTTAAAATTTTTATGAATTTATTTGAATATACATTGTCAAGATTGTCAAAATAACCACTGTCAATTGTCAAGTGATCCCTCTTTTTTATATTATCATGTGATTGTTTACTGGTCTAATACATTTAAAAATGATTTGTATTTTTAGTAAATTAGGAAATATAAATTTAAGAAGCACAAGGCAACCTTGTCTATTTTAGAAAAGTTGGAATCCCATAAAAACGGGTAAATGAGATATTTAATCGAACATATTAGGAAAAATAGAGATGAAAAGGAAAATGTATTGTATTTGGGGGCATAAATTGTGGAAGGCCGAACTTTGCTCCTAGAGAATAATTAAATGTGTTTCATGGAGAAGGCAAATAGGCTTAATAAAAACTTTAATATATTTAATGTAAGGGTGGTTGGGCACCAAAAACTCCTAATGAGAAGCCTTCTCATGTAATTGACAGGGTCAATGCAGCTATGCATATTTAGCCTATCTAGTATCTGTAGTCTTGAGCATTTTCATTTGGTGGAATGAATATATAATTATGCGTTATACACGCATGTCAATATATCCCGGTGTGAAAGCCTACTTGACATATGGCAGTAAGATAGATTTTCAATTTTTTTGGTCTCTTGATCATTGTTTGCTCTGGCCTTTAGGGAAACGGGCTTTAGCTGATGTGTGGGCACTAGATACCGCTGCTAAACCCTACCAATGGAGAAAATTGGAACCTGAAGGCGATGGTCCACCACCATGCATGTAAGTACATGTACCTTATTTTTTTATCGGTTTCACACGTTTAATCTTTTGTGCATCGAAAACGTCTAGTTTATATGAAAAAAACATGCCTGCTTAGTTCAGATACTGTTTATATCCTTAATTGTGTTGTGATGAACCCTAATCCAATGAAGGGAATTATAAATATTTACTCTTTAATACCATAAAAATGACATTTCTTGAACCTTCTTAATTTCTATGAACTGAAAAGCAAATTTTGAATTTCTCTTTTGAAAAATTACCTTTTTTTTACATCAGGTATGCAACTGCTAGTGCGCGCTCTGATGGGCTGCTGCTGCTTTGTGGAGGGAGAGATGCAAATAATGTGGTACGTTGAATTGAAAAGTACTAAGTTCAGATTGCTTTTGAAGGACATTAACTAGTGATTTTCTGTTGTTTTTTCTGACTACTCATAATAGGTTTGAAATGTTGATGTACATAATTAAGAGAATAGGCAATATATCATGAGAGCTGAGAATAAGTGCCACATTAAACATTTTCTCATTTCCTGTGGTTTATAAAATGAATGTGGATTCACTAGTTTTTTTTTTCACTTAGTTTTATTATTTTGCAATCTGTTGTATATATCTTATTTTATCTTTATGTCTCACTAAATCCTTTATTTAATTATGTACATCTTTTGCTCATCTCATTCCATCTATAGCCATTGTCCAGTGCCTATGGTCTTGCAAGACACAGGGATGGACGATGGGAGTGGGCTATTGCCCCTGGCCATTCTCCCTCACCTCGATATCAACACGCAGCTGTTAGTTATTTTCACTTGAATCTATTATATTTCATATTTTTCCTTGTATTTGCTATTAGTAAGTGTATATTTTAGTTTTGTTCTGTTTAGGTTTTTGTAAATGCACGGCTTCATGTTTCTGGAGGAGCACTTGGAGGGGGTCGTATGGTAGAGGATTTGTCGAGCGTTGCTGGTACATCTCTTTATTCCTGGAAAAATGGTCTTATTTATATGAAGTGGTGTATCGTGTCTAATATTTATTCATTCCAGTTCTTCATCAAATCACTGCTCATGTATTATGCTATTTTACCCTGTTAATTTAGTTCTTGATACGGCGGCTGGAGTGTGGTGTGATACAAAATCGGTGGTTACTGCTCCAAGGACAGGCCGGTACAGTGCTGATGTGACAGGGAAAGATGGTTCTGTCAATGTAATGCGGCGTTGTCGGCATGCTTCTGCTGCTGTAGGTGATCTCATCTTCGTTTATGGAGGTTTACGTGGGGGTATGAGCCTTTTAGCTATCCTTTTGCAGTTCTGATCAGAAAGGAAACGATTGGTTTAGTTTACAAAAGTCTCAGTTGTCATTGGCCAGGTATAACTCAAGGGCAATGGTAGTTTTGAAAAGGTTGAGCTGGCTGGTTTTGTAAGAATATACAGTATGAGCTCAAGCTATTGCATCCACTACTTGGGATGAAAATTGAAAAATATGTTGACTTCATCATTATTCTTTTATGCAGTAGTTTAAATGGTTTTTTTTGCTCCATATCATTGTTCTTGTAATGCACATACAAGTTTCACTATTATTGTATTTGTTCATTGGTTTTGGTCACTATTATTGTATTTGTTCATTGGTTTTGGTCTGATATTTTGAGCTGTTGTCCTGACTTGTATGAGTTACTGTACAAGTACAAGCTACCACATCCACTAATTGGGACTTGAAATTTATGTTGATTTGAAGTTATTTTCTTCTATCAGGTGTACTTTTGGATGACCTTCTTGTAGCAGAAGACCTTGCGGCTGCAGAAACTACCAGTGCAGCTTTGCATGCTGCTGCAGCTGGGGTTGGGACTGCTGACATGCAGGAGGAAAGGCCACTGGGTTGGTATGATTATTCAGACTCAAGGACAGCTGAATCTGTCACAGTCGCAGTGCCAGGAGGTTCTGTTGTGCTCGCGACTCCTGTTGCACCTCCCATGAATGGGGATGCATATCACCCTGATATCAGCCCTGAAAATGCCATCCTCAACCAGGGTCCAAGGTGCCAACCAATTTTCTGTAATCAATTATAGTGAAGCTATTAATTATGATAGAGTTGTCCTTTTCAATTCATGCATTGGTCTTATTGAGGATCGCTCTCGCAGAATTAAGAAAAGGAAATATCAACAGCAAAGATCATTATATTGTTTAAGAATGAGAGTTTCAGGGTGGGGGGTGGGGGGGGGGGGGGGTGCTGTTAACCTTTACCTATTGGTTATACATTATTACTTATTACTGATCAGGAGGCCAAACAAAGATATGGAGGATCTGGTAAAAGCATCAGCAGCTGAAGCAGAAGCAATAAGTGCTGCTCTCGCTGCTGCAAAAGCACGACAAAGCAAAGGAGGAAATCCAACGGAGGAATTGCCGGACACTGATGTCGATAGTAGTCCTAAATTAAATTTGACAAAAATCCAAGAACAAGCTTCCTTTTCATATCATGTTAATAGCAGGGCTTCTGAGGTTCGACTACATCACAGAGCAGTAAGCTGATATGCTTTTGCACACAAAAAATCAATTCTGAAATTAAAGCAGAGTGGTAAATTTTGAGTTGAAAGTGCGTGAAGCTCATAATGTAATTGGTGCAGGTGGTCATTGCAGCTGAACCGGGAGGTGCTTTAGGTGGCCTGGTGAGGCAGCTTTCAATTGACCAATTTGAAAATGAAGGTAGGAGAGTTATCTATGGCACCCCTGAGAGTGCATCAGCCGCCAGAAAGTTACTGGACCGCCAAATGTCTATAAATAGCGTGCCTAAAAAGGTAATTGTTACTACTGCAGTTGTATCTGTTTTCCATTATAAGATTGTGGTTTCCATTTTTTGTGGAGGGGAAACATTTAAAGATGTTGTAATTTACAGGCAGCACCATATAGATATGTTTTACTGGTTCAGAACATTAAAAGTATGAGAGTTTGCATTCTAATCTGATCTTGCTTCATGATAATACAGGTTATAGGGCATCTTTTGAGACCCCGTGGCTGGAAGCCCCCTGTACAGAGGCAGTTCTTATTAGATTGTAATGAAATAGCAGAGTTATGTGATGCTGCTGAAAGATTATTTGCTAATGAGCCAACCGTGCTTCAACTCAGGGCACCTATCAAACTCTTTGGTGATCTACATGGTCAGTTTGGGGATCTTATGCGCCTTTTTGATGAGTACGGTTCTCCCTCTACTGCTGGTGACATTGCGTAAGTATTTTCACACCCTTTTAAAGTGGGACTGGTGCTGACAGGTCCTCAGTGGCTGTCTGCTTAATTGGAGATAGCTGATTTGTTTTTAGTGGGTAATATTGAATTTCATGGGAATGTCTTGTCAAAGTTATAATTTTTTCTGGCTGTTGCACTCTGACTCAACTACAGTTTATTTATTGTTGGTTGTTTCCTTCTGTTGCTTCATGGAATTATTTGTTGATATTAGCTAAGCCTTTTTTTTTAATGTAGTGGCCTTGGAGTGCCACTGATTTCTTTGAAATCTTTAATTTAAAATTCAGTTGTCTTATTTGCAATTTTTGTTGGTTTTCTTTACTTTATCTTCAGTTATATAATTTTTTTGGATGAATATCTTCAGTTATATTGATTACCTGTTTCTGGGAGATTATGTTGACCGCGGTCAACATAGCTTGGAGACTATCACTCTTCTTCTGGCGCTGAAGGTATATTTCCTGACTGAGCTTTCAAGTACCTTGGCTGTTGCCATGTAAAAAGTACATTACTTATAGTTTCTTTTTCTGTGGTGGTTGACGCCTTTTTTTTCTTTACGGAGCCAAGCACTCTATTTTCATGTTTCTTGTATTTATTGTCTATAGGTGGAACATCCCAAAAATATCCATTTAATCCGTGGAAATCATGAAGCACCAGATATTAATGCTTTGTTTGGCTTTAGAATTGAGTGCATCGAGCGCATGGTGAGTATCTATTTTACAATTAGTATCGTATTTTCAACCCTTCTTCAATAACTGTCATGCTAAGTAACTTCATTGGTTTCCAACCCTAATGTGCTGGTGACCCTCTGCAACTTTTTATGGGCAATTCTAAATGTTTCTCTTGAGATATGTGTCTAAAGTTTCAAAAGTCACTGTTACCATTTTTGTATTGCTCCAACTAGTATGGCCACTCAAGTGATGGAGCTAGTTTCCATTTTATATTAATAGGGTGAGCGCGATGGGATTTGGGCTTGGCACCGTTTCAACCGGCTGTTCAATTGGCTTCCTTTGGCTGCATTAATTGAAAATAAGATAATTTGCATGCATGGCGGAATTGGCCGATCCATAAATCATATTGAGCAGATAGAGAGTATCAAGAGGCCAATCACTATGGAGACAGGCTCAGTTGTTTTGATGGATCTATTGTGGTTTGTGGCATTAGTTCTTACATCTGATTATTGCTTTAGTTCATTGTCTTGAGAATAATCTATGGCAAAACTTGACAAACGATTTGATGATAGCTTTTGTTTATCGTCTTGAGAAGACATGACAACCAGTTGCAAAGTCATTCAAAATCGAAAAGCAAAATATGGACGTGTCCCTTTTCTTTTTTTGTTTTGATTGATTATGTGATAAATTTGGTACAATTTAAGAGCCATTTAATTACCAATCAAAGGCACATAAAACTGAACAGTTATATTTTCAAATTACTTGATGAAGCACTAATCGCTTTCTGAATTGCACCAAATTTGTTACATTTATAGCTTCTGTTTCTTAATTTATCAAGCATTTGCTGGTTGAACCTTTGCCTGTTGGTATGCGTTTTATTTCAATATGACTTTATGTAGTTATGTCTAATTTATGATTTTACAATCACAGGTCTGATCCAACAGAAAATGATAGTGTGGAGGGTTTAAGGCCAAATGCCAGAGGTCCTGGTCTTGTCACATTTGGGGTCAGTTGACTACTTTTTCTTAAAATTTTCCTAAATTAATTTCAGCAAGTGCCATTCTTTCAGCTTCAGTTAGTGCCGGTCTGTTGATTCAGTTCAGGTGCCTGACCTGACTGCTACAGGAAACTGTTCCAATACTAGGAAGCAAATTCCTATGAAATTGCTGGGAGTTTTTAGGCCAGAAGAAATTTAACTCTGAATTAGAACTCCAAATAAATTGGACCCAAGGATAGAACTTTTGTTTAGCTCCATACTAATATAAATGACGGACTAGTATGGTAGCAAAAATCTGAACTATAAAATCCACCTTACACATTATATCATTACATAAGAAATTCATTTACTTGCTAAATTTTGTTCCTGAGAAATAAGAGTAATCCAAAGAATGAAATCGCATACTTACATGAGATTTTGAGCTGGGTGGTGAATTGGCATTAGTAGTTTTTTAAATTCAAGAACCTTATTAAAAAGTAGTTAACATTAATATTTGAGATTTTGTCATTTATATCTGTAGCCTGACCGTGTTATGGAGTTCTGTGAGAACAACAATATACAGTTGATAATTCGAGCTCACGAGTGTGTCATGGATGGTTTTGAGCGATTTGCTCAGGGTCATCTGATTACCCTTTTTTCTGCCACTAACTACTGTGGTAAGTTTCATGTACATTTGATGGTTCTTAGTTAGCTGAAATTGCTATGCTAGTGAATGAATTGCACAACTAACGGTCTTCCTTTATTGACTTGCTTGCGGCCTGACAATCTTTTTCTGCATAATGATTTTGCCTGCATAGGTACGGCAAATAATGCAGGAGCTATTCTGGTGTTGGGAAGAGATCTTGTTGTGGTTCCAAAGCTTATTCACCCTTTACCACCAGCATTTAATTCTACCGAAAACTCTCCTGAACGTCATATAGATGATACATGGATGCAGGTACGAACTAATACATAGTTTCTTGGTCAATAATTTAACACCAACCACCTTTTGTCTTGAAGTAAAGCTCAATCAAGCTGGTCTAATTTACTGGGAACTCCTAAATTAAATACCAGAGGAGATAAATCATAACTTCTCTAATAAAAATCCGATAAGTGAAAGAAATTAGCAAATGTGAAAATTGTTAGTGCTACTCGCTATAAGCCATCCTGCCTGCTATATAACAATGCCCAATACCAGCTTGTGTTGGCCTTGCACAAGATACACAGTCAGCTATATCCTAGAATTCTAATTACTACTTTGTGAAAGAAACCTTAAATGATTAACAAGATCACACAATGAAAGGAAAAAATGAACGCTCAACTGCTCAGTCTGATTGAACGATTAACAAATCTATGAGCAGCTTTTGAATTAGTTGGCATTATTATTATTTTTTTAATTCTAGGAGCTCAATGCAAATAGACCAGCAACCCCTACAAGAGGCCGGCCTCAATCTGCAGTAGTCAATACAGAACGGACCCCTGCTGCATGGAATTCTCTTCTTTCAGCAGAGATCTAAAAATGCCCACCTAAAAGCACGAGGCATCTTAGAAACTGTTGCCACACCAATTTGAAGGTTGCAGGCACTTGACAATATTTCAATTTGCTTCTGGGTTGAGATACATAAGAGATGGGATTAAATTTAACCAGGCAATCTTTCTCCTTGGCTTTGTTTCTGTAGTTGTTTTGTTTGCCATTGCATTATCTGTGTATATGTTAGATGTTAGCTGATAGGGTGAGAGTCGTATTTGTTTTTATTTTCACCCTAAAAAGATGTTATGTATGTTCCAAATAGGCTCATTGATTGTAGTTATATAGGCTTTTATTCTTTTGCAGTTGTTTTGTTGATCTTGGCATCAGTTATAAGAGTTTATGGGATTTTGGAAAGCATTATAGGCGCTCCTTATGCAACATATAATAGGATTTTTGTTTACAACGTAATTGCTTCTCCAATGTTATTGTATATAAATTTATGTGGTGCTGGTACAACGGGCAGATTATACAGGAGCTTTGGTTTCTGGGTATTTATTATGGCTGCCTGCTAAAAATAACAGTCCTTGGCTCCTTTCTTAACATAACAATTTATACAAATTTAAACATAATTTATGTACAAATCATTCTTAAATATGAATCCTATATAATTTAAAGAGAAATTATACTCACAAAATTTAATCCCTGAACTGTTTATTTTCTATATTTGACGGACTCTTCACTTGCCTTCTGTTTTAACCCCTTGCATTTTTTTTGGAGCTGATACGTAGATACAATCGATATTGATTATCGATACACATGTTATTATGTGTTTTGTTTGAGTTATTATGTACATTATCTGAGTTATTATGTATGTTATTTTTATACTGAAATAATTATGCATGTCATTTGAGTTATTCTGCTTGTTATTTTGTTAACATGTGTAATAATTTTTTTCAGTACAAAATAATATGCATAATAATTCAAATAATGTTCATAATAACATATGTATCGATAGTGGCTAATGGTAGTATTTATGAAACATTTTTCTTCTTTTTGTTTTTTTTCCGTGGTTGTTGGTCACACTGAAAATTATGTACTTCTTTTTGTTCCCAAAATCAATCATATCCTATAGGTTCAATGTGGTGCTTTGCACAGCGTTAATTTTTCTAAACACTTTGAAGGTTTAATGACAAAATTGCCTCTTAATAGTTAATTCTACCACCACTACAATTATTCTTCTCCTCTTTCCAATTCTTGAAAGGGACGATATAAATTTATTTCAAAAGTACTTCGAGAGAGAAAATTATTTCAATACGAATGCAGCTGAATCAGTAATCACCTGCTCTTGATGAGAGAGTGATAATTTTGTGTTGTGTATAAGTAAGAATTGATGCAAAGGTTTTCTATATAAAGAGAGTCTCTTATACAATATTAATTGGTGCGCTGTGCGCAGAGCACTTTAGGAAAAGATGTAATGCAAAATCTAGCTAAATTTATGCAAATATCTAAATCCTATATAAAATCTAATTATAAACTAGGATTAAATAGGGAGGATTCAGAGGAGATGTGTCCAGCAGGAGCCAGCATGCCAGCTGGTGCCAGAGATTTTAACACAGAGAATATTAAGAGAAATAGATGGGAAGTTGACAAAAAAAAAAGAAATATAACAGAAGATGTCCCTGTTGGTGCTACATGGGCACGGCAGCATAGTGGCAAGTGGCAACACCTTCTCGATATAAGTACAAATAAAATTTTAATGCATGTCCACTGATAATCCAATATGACATAGACGGCGAGTTTGTATAAAGACTTGAACTGTAATTTTTATTCTCTACTTAGCTTCTTTTATTAGTTTAATTAGTATAAAGACTTGAATTTCATTAATTGCTACTTGTAATGTACGGTACAAAGACTTGGTGAAATTGATACATTAGAAATGTTCATCGGTAAGATAGCGATCGGGGCCGCTATTGTTGAATGAGAAAACAGTACACAATTATTAGAAGAATGAGTAATCGTAAGCTTGATTTTCTCGAGGAATCAAGTTTATAAGTCATACAATGAAATTCTAGAAGAGAGTGATTGAGCATCGGTTAAGAATATAACAAGCGTTACGAAAATCAATTTGGTTTTATGCCTGATAGGTAGACTACATAGACAATTTTCTTGACAAGACAACATATAAAGAGATTACAGAACCAGTCAAAATAAGAAGATCCACTAGAGAGAACATATATATTAGAAAATTTTCATATCTTCAAGAACATGAATTTGACATAAGCATATTTGAAAATGACCTAAGAGATATCAAACAAGCTATGAAAAGTTCTAACTCTCATAAGTGGATCGATGCGATGAATGAAGAGATGAAATCAATGAATGACAATGATGTGTGGAATATTGTTCCATTGCATAAGGACAAGAAAACCGTTGGATGTAAGTGAGTTTTCAAAATATTTTTAATAAATCAAATTTCGTATATATATATATATTGTATTATCAACTAATAGGAGCTTTAAATTAGAATTTTCCAATTTTTCTATTTGTTAATAAAATACATATTTTTTTTTGGATAAAAGCATCTCCAAGTTGGAGTGCCGGCTTCTATTAAACTTGAAAGCAATACAAAAAAAAGTGTCTTGGGTTGGAAACTACCGGTACAAGAGTTTTGTGCCAGCACCATACCCGCAAAAAAAATTACATCACTTAGCGGATCTGTTCTATCTATATACCATATTCCCTAAGCATACTATTTTTAATAAAATACATATATACATATATTTTATAAAATATGGACTTTTAAATATAATTAGTATTTACTAAAACCTTTAGAATTTTCCAATTTTTCTATTCTTTAATACCACATTTTAATCTTAATTATATTCTTTTAGAATTTAGCAATTTTATCTTACCTTTTATTAATACTCCAAGAAACAATTATTCACAAATTCAAGAAAGCAAAAAAAAATGCAAAAAAAATTTCGATAAATCCAGAAAAAACAATATTTCAAACACGCTCAACGAGTTGGCTCTGATACCACTTGTTGGATAATTAAATGGTACAATTCAAGTTACGATATCACACAATAAACCGTTCTCTAATCTAAAACAATTGCAATTCAATCAATTCAAATACCGTTGCGACATGAATGAAATAAACAAAAGCAGAAGCATAATTTTACTTACTTTCCATCTCATTCGGTTGTCTCCAGTCTCTAACTTGATCAACGTCGAAGATGTCTTGATTAGTGGATGCGTCTTCACGTCGTGTTTTTTCGACGAGTCATTCCAAACGATTCGGAGTTGCCTTTTCTTTTCTTTGACGGTCATGAAATTCCCGACAGAGTATCGATACTTAATGGACAGTATATGGGTGGCTATGCACAACCCATGTGCCCTATCAACAGAGAATTTCTGCTATAAAATCAGTACCCCTGACGTTTTGAGACCGGAGACCTTTTATAGGGGTCTAAGTATATCTTGGAAAGATGTCAAATTAATTATCAAATATTCACCAAATATTTTTAATTATATTCTCTCCAATTCTCTTCTAAATTCTAATATTTACTGTTGTAAATACATCCACAAATTTTGTACAAAAGTTAAATTATTCAATCAGAAAGATATCGGGAGATATAGGTAGTCAAAACATGCCCTACAGTAGGTCTCTTGCGGCCGTAATGAATCTCATTGCGGTCGCAATAGACTTGGCAACTTCCTGCCAAGTATCCCATTGCGACCGCAATAAATCATGTCAAAGTGGCAGATTTATTGCCATTCTTCCCCTACTATATTGCGACCGTAATGAATCTTATTGCGGCCGTAATAAATCTTCGTTTGTGTTGTTTTGTTTAGGCTTTGATCCAAATTAAGTTGGGCTTAGCCCAAACAATATTTCAGACTTTACACTAAGACCCATATAGACATTAATTGATCATAATCAGTCCATTAATAATTATAATCAATTTGTTTTAGTTCTATATGTATTTGTGCCCAAAATCTTGGTGAAATACGTATAATGCCTTGAATATTAAATCAAACACCTTTTGCGACATTTCCACATGTTACTCCTCGTAACATTCACGATAGTACACAACATGTAGTAATCATATAACACGTTGTCCAAACTTAATTTATTGGAATTGACATCTTAGTTCCAACATAAACATCATATAACAACTGAATTGAGTCCTATTAATATCAAAGACCAAATTTGGAGCATAGTAGGAAAATTAAAACTCAATTAATTGCAAAATGAATGCATGCGTTATGGGACCCGTTACAATGGGTTAGGGAGCTGTTATAATGGCTGGAAACCCGTTATAACGGGTTAAAAGATCAAAACTAGCCTTTGGATGTTTAAATGACTGAGGCGTTACTGCAGAGAGGAGAAAGAGGTGTTATAACGACTGGAAACCCATTATAACGTGTTAGTAACCCGTTGCAATGGGTTGCTGTAACGGCTGAAGAGTTTTTCAACTATTTAAGGCATTCCTTCCTCTCCAAGAGTCTTTATTCTTGCCAAACCAAAATTAGACCTTTCAGTTCTATTCTTGCTGAAACCCTAGCTCCAAAAACTCTATAAATTCTCCAGAATTCTCAAGAGATCAATCAACTTTTGTGGTGCTCAAGCAATCTCAAGAATTCACCATGTTTCTCGTAAGTTTTCTCATGATTCTCACTTCTCTCATGGCACCTCCAAGATTACCAATTATTTACAATAAGAAAAGAAAGGAGGTTGAAAAATAATTGAAAAAGGAAAGGAACCAAAGGGTCATGGCACAAAGGGAAAATATTCCCTCTCTTACATACCAATCGGTACCGATACAAGTTCTAATCCGAGTACAAACCCTACACCTCCACCTCCACCTCCACCTCCACCATCCAATCCAGAGCCAAACCTTTCATCTTGCCAACCTATACAAAACTCTTCTTCCTCTCAACTGGAACAACAAAGAGTTTTTAACACTTGGGCCAATTCATCACAAAACCGAATTCTATACCGGTCAGCCCTTGAATTTTTACCTTTCATAGCACCTTCAAGAATAAACCTATTTTCGATACCTTTGTATTTATGATAAATGAGGACAATCAAATAAGTGAATGAAAGTACAATCAATTGGTTCAAGCAATTAATTTTTGGGCATGGAGACCCTTGATTGAATTGAACCACCAATTTGCTTTGAGTCTGGTAAGGATTTTGTATGTCAACAAGAGACCAACCAAGGAACTATTTGGGATAACCACCTATTTCTACTGTAAAAAATCCCCATTAATGCCCAAACCTTAGCCGAAGTCTTTGATATTGTTGAGAATGGTGAAGAAGTAAATGTATACCACAAGTAGCATCAACATGAACAATCCTTTATCAAATATAAGAGATGGTTAGGTGCCCAAGACCCACACAAAGACCATTCCGACTCTAAACTTTCCGCATTCCATAGATTGTTGTTTATTCTCATAAACAACATTCTAATATCCATAAAATGTCTCAAAACCAACATTGAACACACCAATGGATTTCTCCTTAGACATCTCATTGCCAAGGATAAAGTGGTAGACATCTCTTTCATTATCCTAAACCACATGAAAACGATCCTAACCAATAAATAAATGAGCTTACCATACACTCATCTCTTGACTCAGATACCTGTGCACAAGAACATCATCATTCCTATCAATCCAAAGGAGTCAATCCAATCATCTACCTACCGGCTAACCTATTTACCTTCCTTGGAAAGAAGGACTGGATTAAAAAGAATTTGACTTGGAACCAAAACCCAAGCCAATGAATGAGTGGATAAGGAATGAGGGAGCACAACCAAATTAATACACCGATTTGGAGCTCCACAAGTCATGTAGAAAGAGTCTACACCAAGTGTGCCTCAAGCCAATACCTCTTCATATATACCACCTCCATTCTATCAAGGGTACCACATCCCTCAAGATCACTCTTCGTATACCTCTCAAACCTTCAATCCAATGCCTCCATATGCCTTCTCAATGATTGAAGAAGGAACTTACGATGTCTCTCAACAAGTATACCAATTATCTCTATATGACACGTACAACTCCACACATGAGAGACTTGACAATTAAAATGAGTTCAACTCTATGATCTGGACCAATTAGAACTAACAATTCGAGACTTGGAATGATTGTTTCGATCTTATCGGACCCGAAGCTCAAATGAGAAGGGCACATGAAGGAGCTATTCAATTCAATCCGGATGATGACCTTCAAGAGAATAGTGATGATGAGTAGGAGTAGATTAGGGTTGCATCTTCTTCTTATTTTAGCTATGCTCCTTGCATATTTCTCATGCTTAATTATGATGTTTGTATGCATGATATTGAATATTACTATTTGTCTGCATCTTTTATGCTTTGTCTATTGCATATATATATATATATATATATGAGTATGGCTACTGTGAAAACGTTTGCACTTCGGCCGAAGTCAAACATTTTCACATTAGCCATACTCTATATATATATATATATATATATATATATAGGAGGGATCCGTAACCGCCATCTATTTCGTAGCCGCTCGCAACCGCTCCATCATACTAAGTGTAAATCGTCGATCTGGACCGTGAAAACATTCTCCATACTAATGTAGACTTGGAGACCATATTTTATATTTTTTTGAATTTTTTTACTATTTTATCGAAAGGGTTGAAAATTGGATGTTTGTAAATCGTTAGATAAATAAAATTTCAATCCATCCGATAAAATAGTAAAAAAATTCAAAAAAAATGTAAAATTTGTTTTCCAAGTCTATATTAATATGGAGAATGTTTTCAACGATCCGGATCAGTCATTTACATTTGCTACCATGGAGCGATTGCGAGCGGTTGGAAGTTTGACGGCTCCGGATCCCTCCTTATATATATATATACATCTTGACATGTCTCTTGATTAAAAGCTCCTTTATTCTTGATTTGGAAAACTCTATCTGAAAATGATAACATGTGCTTTATTTGTAAATCTTATACCATTAAGGGAGAGCAAATTTAAAATTTGACTTGCTTATAAACATATGCTAAAATTCAATGAGCTTGTGTAATTGAGCATTTTGCCATACTTTGCAAAAATGGAGAGAAATGTTATGATGTGGATCATATGTTATGCACATCACATATGGTTTTGCAAATTGTCAAAATGAGGAGTTTGTTGGATTAAACTCATCTCTTGTTTGAAAAATTGCAAAACAAATCAGTACTAACTTTGCACAATTGAGTTTTTGTTGAGATGCAGGTTAACATAGATACAACATAATACTGCAAAGGCTCAAACATACTTAACACAAGTCATGACATACTCAAGACATCAAGAGCAAGCCAAGAAGACATTCACAGAGCCATGCGTTATGGTAACGCTTCCCAAACCCGTCACAACGGGTGTACAACCTATCATAACGGATGCCCAACCCGTCATAACGGGTTAGAAGGAGAAGAGCTGAGGAGAGAAGGGATTTCCAGAGCCATGTGTTACTGTAACGCATCACATAGGCGTTGTAATGCCTTCCCCACCCGTTATAACGGGTTCCCTACCCATTGTAACAGGTTCCTACTCAAGGTGGCCCAGATGTCAGTAAGAGAAACACAGAAGGTCATTTCTAGAAAGGTGCCAACCTATTATAACGAGTCCTGTAACACGTCACAGAGATCTGTAATGCACAAGGCCATTTTCAAGACTCCAAGGAATGCTTAGCCTATATATACATTGGGGATACGAACCTGAAAGATATTTGAAACCCCCCACAAACTTATAAGCATTCAATTGAGCATCAAAAAGAGTATTAGAGCATTCTTCTACAGCTGCCTAACCTGAGAGATTTAGGATAGCTTCTATTGTTTAATTGTCAATTCGAAAACACTTCTTTTCTTGCTAGTTTGTAGCATTTGGTGCACTACATTTGTGTTGTCAAGTAGTGCATCATTATCCTTGATTGTATAGTCAATCAGACCTTTTACCTTGTAGAGTGGTGTAGCCTCTTGCATAGGTTTAGGAACCTAAGATTGGTTTGCTTATTGAGAAGAAACCAAAGATATGTTCCGCAAATATAAAGAACACTTATTGCTTAGTGGAATCAGCTCCGGAAGGAAGTTTTGGTTCTGGGAGTTCCGTGGATGTAGACCTAGTTTGTTTGTAGGCCGAATCACGTTATATCGCGTGTTCTTGTATTCTCTTGATTGCTCTTGCTCTTTACTCTCTCTTTACTATTCTTGCACTTTGTTATTTTTGAATTGCTCAATTGCTCTTAGTACTTGCTTGCTGAAATTTTAGCTAAGTAATTAAGGTCTAAAAGCTTAAATTGTAATTGTTGTTAAAACGCTTTTGCACAAGTACTTAATCTTAGTATTTTCTCCCAGTCTCAATTCTAACAGTATGGGCATCTGCAATGGAGTGGAATTCTGAGTCGCGTTGTAAGCACACAAATATGTAGGGGTTGATCGAGATTGACATGGGATGAAGTAGTACAAAGAGGCTTGAAGGCATGGAACGTTTCCAGAAAGTTGGCATCAGATAAAAATGCATGAAAATTAACAATTCACGTACCAGAATCATGACCCAAGTTAGAATTGATACTAGTAGAGTTGTATGATTTTTCTTTACGATTAGAGATGTATGACACTATTTAGACTCTTGGAATTTATAACATAATTATTATTGTTTTTATTACTATTATTACTTATTATTAGTATTATTATTTATATTTTTCATCACTTCGATTGGGTTTCATTTTTAACCTACTCGAACTTATTTGGGACTATTGAAACTAAAAACTTTGTTGTTGTTGTTGTTTTATAAATGCTACTAATAAATAAAGAGATGAATAAAGTACATGCTAACAGGCATGGAAAACCAAACATCAACAGTATCATAGAAAAAATCTCTATACAGGGAAATAACAGCAATCAACCCATATGATCTTTATGTTCATTTCTTAATTCTTTTTATTGACATCTTTAAGCACAATAGGTAGCACAATAACCAAAATAATCACCAAAAGGAGAATAATTCCAAAGCATGTCCATTTCCGTGTGTTCTTTTGGTGATTCTTAGCAACTTGAAGCTGCTCCCGGCCGCGTTCCACGAATGATCGCGCTTTGCCAACCTGGCTTTCTATGTCATCTAACTGCTCCCCTTGTGCTTGCACCAGCACTGCCATGTCCATGAAAACCTGCAATATTCAGTTAAATAAATGACTGTTCTGCAAGTTTATATTTTGATATCAAGAAAAAAGTTCTGTTTTGCATGACCCACAAATTTCTCAAACACCAATTAGTTTATTTCATCAACCCATATCATTTTTTCTCACTGCAGTTATCAGATTTTTGTTTCGAATATATCATTGTTATAGCAACAGTACTGACCAGCTTTCTGCTCATAATCGCCGGACAATTTTTTTAACAGAAAAGACCCTGAACTTTTGCAGCATATCATTCATACCTGCTGAAGCTCCAGAAGACTTCGCTCGATCTGAGTTACAGCAGTGTGCCGCTCCTGGATCTCAGAAATAACATCTATGACACGACCCCGTCCCTGCTCTTCTATGGCCCGCTGCAGGAACCTCTCACCTTCTCCCGTCTCAATCAGTGTATCTACTGTTGCTTCATCTGGTTTCTCTCCTGTTACAGTGTAGTACCTGCAATAATTGCGAGGGTTAAATGTTTGGACAGCAACTCTCTTTGGAGACTTAGTTTGGATATCTTTGGATTCGACTACAGTACTCAGGTCCCTTGCTCAGGCCTCAGGATAGAAGGATGTCTGCCTACCTTAGAATAAGAGGTCATAACCACATCAAAAGTAAACTAACTCCTCATTCAGATCCCAAAGAAGAAAATATAACAGAAAAAACAACAAAAGAAAATTGAAAACTTATTTGGGATCAACCTACACCTAACCAGTACCATCATACTGATCTATTAAAAGAATTTACAAATACCAGAATAATTGAATGACGGGTACGTACTGATGCAAGAATTTGTTGCTAAAGGCTTGAATGACAGTACCACAGAATGAGATACAATTCCTTTTTCTTACCTTCTTTCAACAGTCTCTCGGTACTCAGCCGCTATCGTTTTACGAAGCTCAACAAAGGCATCCATGGAGTCTCTCAGCTTTTTCCTCAATCCCGAAACAACTGATGTTCGGGTCCGGTCTGTCGATGTGCCGGGCCCACATCCAGGCAAGGATCGATTAGCAGCATTGGCACGGTCTAGAGACTCGAGCTTTATCTTGATCAGCTTTGCCTTCTTCAGTGCAAGTGCTACATCAGCATCCATCTTAGCACGAAGAGATTTAACAGCCGAGGCATTGTGCAGTGTCTTCCCTGCCTCATTTAGCTCCTGTTGTGTGAATTGATATTCTTTTAGTGAACTTTTATAAATTAATTAATGTTGCATTAGTAGTTGATTATGATTGTGAATTTATTTTAAGGATTCAAAAGTTTAGATCTAATCAGTGGACCCTCAAGTAAAGCATCCCAATTAAATTCAATTATTCCTCAATCAACCATCAATTCAAATTGGTTCATCAATTGGACCTCAATTTAAATTCATTTTGGTTAATTAAAACTCAACTTACAGGTGAATTAATACCAATATAAAACTATTAAACAATAAGCTTCTAGAACAGATTCAGACAAATCAGTACTACCTAACCAATTTGAGTTGGCTTTGTCAACAAATTCTACTCCAAAGCCCAGAATTGCTCCATCAACATTAAAAAAAGGTAGAAAATAAAAACAAACTCCATGAACTAGAATTTTCAATTAACAACTCAATCAACTTCCAGGCAATTTATCAGACCATTATGTTACTTAAATTAATATCAACAAACCTCGAGACTCCGTTGGAGGCGATCCACCTCCTTGAGTTCATCCTTTATGGCCTCAACATCTTCAAAGAATTTATCAAGGCTAGCGCCCGCTGCAGCAGCAGCGGGGCCCGTCATCTGCACCGCTCCCGGCTCCTCGTCCCGTCTCCATGAAGAAGAAAATAAGCTATTCATATCTGAGGTTTCTTGATCTTCTCTGTTCTCTCTTCTCTGGATATTGAGTTGGATTGGTCGGAACGCTGTTTATATGTATGTATTGTGTGAATTGGATATGGTGGAGAGTCGAGCAAAAGGAAAGATAGATTGAATTGATTGCACGCGGTTTTGAATGGTAATATAGATGGAATGGAATTAGCTCCTTTTTCTTCACGTGGATTGGTCCATGTGAGGAAGAAGAGGGGAAAGAGGCTAAGCTTAAGAGACTAAAGCATACGCTTCAGTTAACTAAACTAAAGATTATATATTTATATGCATCAATGTATGTCTGCCAGTCGAATATTTTTTGAGAGCTGATAGGTAGAGAATGCTAAATTAGTACTATTACATAATTATAATTTTATTTTTATGAAGGAGATTAATGATTATTACTAATTAATAAAAGTATGAGGACTAAAAGAGAAAATTACACATTTTCAATACATGGAGGGGGCTTAGCCCCCCTTAGACTGCTTTTAAATTCGTCACTGGTTTCGACTATCGATATGCACATTTAGTTAAGTTATTATGTACATTATTTGAGTTATTATACATGTTATTTTTTGTACTGAAATACTTATGCATATTATTTTTTATACTGAAATAATTATACATGTTATATAAATTATTATTTACATTATTTTGTTATCATACATAATATTTATTTCAGTATAAAAAAATAACATAAAATAACATACATAATAACTCTTAGTTACATCTGATTTTGGTTGACTTGGCCTCCGCTAGTCGCTAGTTGCTACTCTATTATGGGTGTTTTGGGTATAAAATTTAAGCACTGCTACATATCTCCTGGTTGTCCCTAACTTCTTCAATATATGCGTTTCATGGAGTGGGGTCGGGGTCCATTACATTCATAACTTTTTTTTTTTTATTTTTTAAGAAGAAGTGTAATCTTTACTTTAAATCTAATTCAATTTTTTTTATTTAAAATTTTACAGAGTTGAATTTTTCAAACCTACACATAACTAATAAGTCGAACTAGTTATTTTTCTTATGTTGGATTTGTAATTTAAATATTGTCATACTGATGTTGACCATTGAATTTTTTTTTTCAAATGATAGAAAATTAGGAGATAAAAAAACAACAATGGTGAATTTAGACAATTATTGTGATAAGTACAAAAAAGATGAGATACACAAACAATTTATTATTGACAGATTATAACTAAATATGAATTAAACTTATCTCTTAGATTGATCGTGTAAAACGTAGAAACTAAAATTTAGCTTAAATTTTCAATTTTTTTAATGTGTTATGCACATTATGTATTGTGCATTATGAAAATGGTACAAACAGTTGTGTCATGATTGATGATACGAACAAACTATTAAAAATAAACTAAATATTTTTTTTGAAAGTTTATTTTTTTAATGTTATTGACTTATTCAGTATGCTATATCTTTGCTCATTCGTACTTGAAATCACGTTCTTATCCTAAAAAGAGAAAAAAAGTTAATATAGTTAAAGTTGTTTAACTTTTATTAGAAAAATTGTCATAAATAGCATTATGGGTGTAAATGGATCAGATAATATTCGATTTCATTCGGATTCGTATCCGAAAAAATTTAACAGATAAGGATACGATTTGGCTATCATTTATCAATATCTGATCGTTTAGCTATTATCTAATAGTATCCGAAATTATTCAAGGTATCCGTATCCAATATTATACGATTGTATTTGTATTCATAACAAAAAAAATTCCTATTATAAATATATTTTATTGGATTTTGTATGTAAATTACGAATCTAATTACTTTTAGATCTAGTTTGTGTTTATGTATCATTATTTTTTATAATTTGTTGATGCATTTAGATAATATATAACAAATCAAGATTTTTTAATTATCGAATTATATTACTTTCGTATTCGTATCTATGCGATTTCAATCCGTATCCGATATCCGATTAATATTCAATCATTATTCATGTTCGGAACTGTAAAACCCACCATTTTTTTTATATATATATGACTATTTTAATAAATAATTATCTTAATGATCATAACAATTTATCATTAGTTAAAATAATTAACTCTAATCTAGCTCAGGAAAAATATTTTAAACTTAAAACTTTTTAATTTGTAATTTATAAAATTTTTGAGCAAAATTGATGATGTAAAACCTGTAAAACTTTGAGCAACTTAAAATATGTTAGTAATAACAAGATTTTTTACAAGTTTTATAAAGTAACCCTTAATTTTAATTTTTATAAGAAACATATTAAATGCATTGCTTAATCGTGAAATAAAATCTTTAAACAACCCTTCAAGTTAAATTTAATCCAATATCCCTTTCAAATTTAATACGAATTTAAAGCGTACAAGATGATTAATTCAAATTAGTAAACAAAGGAGGTATATAAAAAAAATAATAAATAAAAAAATAATAATAATAAAAACAAAAATAAAATAAATAAATAAGATAACGTAAGATTAATATACAGGTATTCTTTGAATATGAGAATCTCAAACCTCATCCAAAATTTCAAATCAAATTGAAACAAATTTCAAATGAAATTTCGTACAAAAAAATTCACCATTATAAATTCAATTAAAAAGGGTGATCCTTCGTGTGATAGGCAGCTACGATACAACGAGTCATCCTTGTGCCTTGCAGCAAGACAGCACACAAGGAACACACGGAGAAGGTCACGCATGAGATCCCACTTTCTATACAAGTCAATTTTCTTCTCTTACCCTGTGCAAAGATTAAGGTGTCAATCCGTGTAACGGGTTGGTATAATCCTCTAGAATAATTCGCCACACGAACCTTGGTAAAAGAGGAGCCAGGCCAGAATTTCCACACGTACTCTCTCCCTCTCGTTCCGTCATTTTCATTTAATGCGCTGTCCTCCTCTACACGAAATTCTGGGACGAAACTTTACTCATCGTCACGAAGCGGGTCAAGATGAGTCGGATGTGCTTTGAGCTGGGCAGCAACCTAAAGAGGCACGAAGATAGAGCACATAAAATCTTAAATCTACATTTAATACCCTGCCACCTTTCTCTCTCGAATCATGTGCCTAGATTTCTCCCCCCCAAATCATCTCTCTCCTCTTTTTCCCCACTCTTCTCGTCTCTTTCTTTCTTTCTCCCCTGTCACGGTGTCACACCAAAAAAAAAAAAAAAAAAAATCAATGCCATCTCTCCTCTCTCCTCTTTCCTCCCTAAAATTCCGCACCTCACATCACCCTCACCTCTCTCCTCTTTCTCTTAATTCCCGAACCACTCCAGCGCCTCAATTCTCCCATTTCACTCTCTCCTAGACAACCATCCCTTTTCACTCTTCTTCTCTCCCCGTCGCATCAGTTCTCTATCTCTCTCTCTCTCTCCGAGAACTCTCTGTGAAAACTCTATGCCATCATATCTCTGGTGCACTCATGATTTTGTTCTCTTCCGTCCCTTCGGCATTTAAGAGGCAGCAGCCTCCTAGCCACGCGTCAGATGGTTTTTGCCTAACCCGCGTCACCTCCAAGCCTCTATAGGTGCCAGGTCGTTTAGCCATTAGGTGAAAACTATTCTGGTACTCGAGCTCTACACTAACACCACCCCTTCCTCCCTTCTATAAAATACCCGCCAACTTCTCTCTTTTTCCTCTTTGGTCTAGCTGCTCATGTGTTGAGAAATTACCACTATTTTTAAAAAAGAAAGCACAGAAAGACTTAAAAATAGGAAAATAGTTAAGAAAGGAGAAGGGAGGCACACGAGCCCGGGTGGTGGTAGTGCACGACCAACGTACCGCTTCGTTCTCGATTAGTGCTTGACCTTGCGCTCTTTCTCTGGTAAACCCCCAGCAACGTTTTATTTTCCTTGCCTTGATGTGTAGTTTTGTGTTCTATTTTGTTTCTTGTTGTGTGATGTTTGGTCAATGGGTTATTCCGTTCGGGCCTTAGGTGTTGCTGCTTGCTGGTTTTGTTTTATATAGGCTCTATGCTGTAGAACAGAGAGGCAGATTTGAAATTCTGGTTGGCATTATTTTAAGGTACTGGTAAATGATTGAACTGTACAGTAAAGAGGAAAAATGCCGGGGCTCGAATTTGTACTGAGCTGGGTTCTAGAGTTGATTCGAGTTGTTTGTCTCCGACATCTTGGTTACCAGCCTGTCTCTGATCTGACAATGACCCTGTTTAACAATTCGTTGGATGTCTGGTATACTGGTGAACCAAACCGACACTGGGCCATCGAGCCTTTTCTGTGATTGTGACTGTTTATAGCATGCCGACCGGGTAATAAAATTTGCCAGAACCAGTACCCTTACTGATACCTCTATTTTCTGGCCTGATAGTGCTGCCTGGGTTCTAGGTTTTGACTCTTTGGGTTTACTGGCACATTGTATCTCTGTTGTGCATTGCTGTGTTGCGAGAGTAAAGGCCCAGAGGTGATGACTGGGCCTTTGTGAGCTTTTACGAGTTGGGCTTTTATGATCGTTTACCGACTCCTAGATGGAAATAAATAATAATTGGACTTTTGGGCCTTTGAGCAAATGGGCGCTAAAAAGATAAATCCAAAACAGATACTACAAGGATAAATTGAAAGGTGCATAATTGAATTGAACGGTTCTAAGTATTTTTGGGTTTGGGCCCTGTTTTGACCGATTGGGTATAAACAGATATTACACAACGGTGGCCCTACCCAAAATACTTAGTAACCAGACCCACGAGAAATAAGGACCGAGAAAGGTATTAAATTGGGAAATGACGACCATAAGTTCGTGCAGCACGAGCTTCGGCTATGACGCAAGAGTACGGACTTCTGATTCCACTCCAGGATTAACACAACAAACAATTAACAATTAAAATAAACCAACTTGTGTTTCATTGTGTTTCTTATATATTTTCTTCTATACTATATGTATCACAATTAATATAACGAATAATACGAGTTACCTATATAAATAGGCTAGATAACTTAGGGCGACGATGGCTTTGATAAAGGACATTTGACCCATAACAATACGTAACGAATAAATCAAGTGACTAGACTTGATATAATACTAAACAATATAATTAAACACTAAGTTTTATTTAGTGTAATACATATATACATACATACATACAAAATAACCAAATAAATATATATATATATATATATAATGAAATACATATATAGCCAATAAGGTACATCCGAATCACCAACAACAAGATTGGACTAAGTATAATTATGTATATAAATATATATATCGGTCAATTTCTCTAAAACATTAAATATAATACAATACATATAATACATATAATACATATAATACATTAATTACAATAAGTATAAATATACAAAATAATGTTACAGGTAATTCGTATGAAAACACATAAATTTGACTAAGTAAATATTCAATTACGATAATATACATAATATTTATCAATTTCTCTATAAGCACCAAAATGATATGCACATGTAACCATTAGAATATTTTTTTTTCTTTGCTTAATTTAATTAAAAGTCCAACTAAAAGTGGTTGAATTTATAACATGTTTTCCTCGTGATGTCCTTTTATTGTTGTTCTGTAGAATATCGTCCCGACGTCAAAATAAATGGGAAGTAGTAAGACACTTAAAACTTCATGCAAATTTAGTGAAGAAATAGAGACATAGGATTCACACCCACTCGCCGTGCAACAAGGACACTGCACGGTAAACTGACCAAGTAAGAATATTAATTAAAGTAAGTTAGGAGCATCAAGGACGTCTCAACGCATAGACCTTGTTTTCAGATTTTCCACTTAGTAGATCAAACGCAAGTGCACATGTAACTGATAAAATCCCATCGTCAAGTAGGAGATTTAGCTGACTCGTATCCACTCGCGGGTGACGAGGTTGCTGCTGACGACGTCGCTGCTGACACAAGCGCGGACGGATCAGAGCTGCCCCCAGAGTAGAGTCTGCTCTGCGTTTCTCTCCATATCTCCCAGGTGTGGTTCCTGAGGTTTATATCCCTTTCTTTTATAACTAGGACCTACCAGACCTACCTAAACTGAATTGCGGTTACCAAATCACCCACAAATGTTAATCAGGCCCGTAGAACTTGAACTGTCATGTTTGCATACCGGTAACTGTACCATAAATGAAGACCAACCTGCATTGCATGTCATTTGCACAGCATAATTGCATGTAAGATCCGATATACAGATCGTATAGGTTATTAGAGTACTTATAGGTAGAATGCGTATTGTATACTATATGTATTTCGTCGGGAGTGATGAGTGTCGGGCCGGTGAGTTCTAGATTGGATGTAGTCTGAGGGCACCGTGGAGTGAGTATGTGTCATGGTGTCTGACATAGTCCATGGAATACTCTCAACGGGATGTCCTTAAGGACATTCGACTATTCTTCACCAACGATAACCATCACTTGATGGCTCGTAGTGCCAGTATGAGAGTTTCTCTTTTCAACATCCTTATTAATAAATAGTATTATAATATCTTCTCAATTGAGTGATTAAGGTTCGGTTTCTCAGTTTAGAGTATGCGTGTCATATGTGAAGTATTGAAGCTATTCCGTTCTTTATTATATTATTCATTAGCCGATATTTCGGGATCTCCTAATATTCGAAGGTCTTCCTCCTTTGGCCCCTGGTTGGTACAGAGGAAGTCAGGTGCTCCCCTTAGCTTTAACTAGTACAGGGAGTTCCCTTTTATTATATTCTTTTCAAACGGGTAGTTGGTTCCTTATTTTCGTATGACGGCTGAGACCGAGTGTTTTCTTTATATTATTCTCTTTCTGTGAGGGTAGGCGTCTCGGTTCGCTCTATGACCGAGTGTGTGCTTTTTGTAGCCGCTCTGCATTTACCAGGGCGTTTCGTTCTGGAAACTCAGAATTTGTTTTAGGTTACGAGGGCTGTTGTATAGTGCCCCACGCCTAAAACAAAACCTTAGGTTACGAGGGCTGCTGTATAGTGCCCCACGCCTAAGGGGCGAATCCTGATGTCCTACAACCCGGGTTTCTAAATTTGACCGTCTGTTCATTTGACTGGGAGCTTGATATCTCCTCGTATTAATTATAGTATATTACTATTCCTCATAAATATTTTGGGTTTATTTTCGTATCGTCTCTTTGTATACAGGCTAAATAATGAAATGAAAATATGGTTCATTAGACACATTTAGGTGTAGTAATTTAAACTATAAGTAAGTTCTTTAAAAATAAAATTGGTCCTACCCGAATCGGATATAAACCCAAAGGCTGGACCTTAATCCACACTGAGATTTTTATCTCACGTTCCACGGTTGGTTGTGGGGTCCAGGTAAGGAGCAGGAGCTATTTTGAAGTCCAAGAGGAGAGCGCTAGGATGGAGTCACGGTGCCTTCCGTTTTGTAGACCCTCGGTCTGATTTGTTTCTTCTATTTCGTTTGATTAGGAGTAATTTGTAGTAGGTTAGTGATGATCGGCCTCATGTTCTTTGGTGAGACCGATCTCTTTGTATGTATTTTCTATTTCTTTAGCTTCCGCTGTAAATTTTGTAAAGGGCACCGTATATATATATATTTGGTTGTTGGATGTTCATGTATTGTGTTCACTGTGTGTGCTGGTCCTCTATTTATATAAAATTTGTTAAGATTACATTGTTTCTATAATAATAAATGAAGCCTTTCGTGTACTTGTAAACAAGTATACGTGGCGGGATCAACACCCTTAAGCTACTCAATATTTCTGGGGTGTGATAGGAACTATCTGAATTTGTATTAATATCTGAAAATTGTTAACAAATAAAAATATAATAAAATAATTATCCGTCCGTATTCACATCCTAAATAAAACAGCATACATCCGCTCTGTAGTTTTTGAAAATTGCTAACTATCGTCTAGAAAAGAATAGTTTAAATTTTGTCTGAGAGTTGCACTTCAAATTGTTTTCGGCAAGTAATTTTTCAGTAATTTTATGGACTTAGACACTTTTATGCCACATACACAGTAGGATTGACATTTATGTTATTTTCTGTACACGTGCTTGTCATGATGGACGATTCCGTGACGAAATTTTCAGGGCGAGTTTTAGCATTTCACATATTTTTGTTGTACCTGTACAAATGGTGTAAACAAAGAATTTACATCTTTTGAAATATTTTTAATGGTGAAGTAATAATTCAATGGTTCACACAACTTAAAAATTCGTACGGACGAATTTCAAAGTTGTGTGAACCATTGAATTATTACTTCACCATTAAAAATATTTCAGGAAATATTCACTCGTAAACACGATGAACACAAACGAGTTGGGAGCAACTCAAATTCGTCTCATGTTCTTAGCGAATGGAGATAGCTCGTGACTATAGGTGATCCCGAGCTGTAACGTCTGGTTTTAGTTCATCTCGTTATGAATCTCGTCTCGTCTCAACTACAACTCAACTCGTATTTACCAATTCGTTTGCTGTGAACTTGTTTGCTTATTAGCTCGTCAACTCTCCTATTACAACTCGTGTAGCTTTTTAGGAGGGGTAAATTCATAATTTTAGAATATAAATTAAAAAAACTGCACAATTTTGCAAGTGTTTAACACTACTAGTTTTGTTGATTATGTGGAAGAAAAAAACGCTTTTTCGTAGACATAACTACGAAAAAATGTCATTTTTGTGAAATAGTCACAAAAAAACTTTCACTATCTACTCTCAACACAAATACTACTTTTTGCGTTGAGCTTCACAAAAATAATTATTTCTCTGAACTTAACCACGTAAATATTTCCACAGAAATAATCCTCTAACGGGTCATTCATCTGCCATTGGCACTCCACGAAAATAATCATTCACGGAAATAATAACTCATATTCACGAAAATAATCATACACTAGTCTCACCAAATGTTATTTTCCTATCAACATGTTTGACAAATGACACTATTTCATTAAGGCTGAATTTTGCATTGATAATGAATTAAGTGTAAGACTGACCAGATAAGACTGAATTTCTGACGAGTAATGAAACCACATATGGCACTGGATAAGGACAACATGTAGTTACATTTTTCTTGTCATCTCTGTTATTTATGTTGTCGCATCTTTTAAAATTTAAATTATTTTGGAAGTTTTGTACTATTGTAATATATTATTCTCAGGTCTAGCGAGTTTATTTGAAATTGAGAGTTGGATTCAAATTGAGTTCTTCTTGCTCATATAATTTCAACCAACGTTGCTCCAAAAGCATCTAGGCACAGAAGCATCTAAAATAAAGCATCTCCAGGAGCTCAAGTATATTGGTTGAATTGAATTAAAATTAGAAGAGGAAGCAACAATTGTAATTGATGTTTTACAATATGTACGGTAGAAAATTTATTTTATTGTATTGTTGTATTTATCGATACATTATTCTGATGTACCAGGTTTTGTTGACACATTTGTTGAATTATTTTTCGATGAACAAGAGATTATGTATCTCAATTGAGAGTTGTTATTTGAAAAAAGAAAAAGAGATGTGATGCTTATAAATACTTCTTTTGCATAAAGAAAAGTTATACATGTCTCACATAAAAAATCACTCGAGGCTAAATAACTTGTTGAAGCTTCATGGCCTCTTTAACACATCACATTTACAATATGTATCAGTGTATCTCTTCACAGAAGAGTTTTTTTTATGTTGTATTCAGGCCTGAGTTTAACAAAAAAAAAAAAAAACTCCGTTTAGCCCTTTGAATTACAAGTCTAGTTAGGTTCAAATTGTTGAGTATTTTTTTTATGTTGTCCTTCTTGTTTGCTGGTCTCTCCAATTCCTTCTTGTTTATATACACGCATTTATGTGTTTTAAGCCTGATTTAGGACCAGCTGCTTATATCAGTTATGTTCTCAAGGATTAAGGAATCAGTTTTATACCTTTACGGCTTACTGGTCAATTGGTCAATTTACTGCGATGCTTACTGGTACTTCTTCAATACAATATAACAGATCTATGCATGAAGTTAAGGAGAAAAAGAAAATAGAAGAGCGAATGAATTGAGTTATTTCAGTTAGATATTGACTCAGAGCGGGAAATTAAAACTCATCAAGCGAGAAATTCACCTTTTTCACTGGAAATCGCAACCGAGGTGGAAATTCACCATAACTCTTTCAAAATCGCAACTGGCACCATGATTAACTCAGAATGCGCAGGCAAACTCATGTTTTATGTAGAAAACACGATTGGAGAAGAAAAGTTTCCTATCGTTTTTTTACGAAGAGGAGAGAAGGGTATAAAGAGAGGGACAAGGGGTATTTTGGGTATTCTAAAGGTTTTGTTTTTTTAATTATAATTAAATAGTTGTAGTGGCAGAGTTTTAATTCAATGACAAATTTAATGTCGTTTTGTCAATTTCATTTTGTGATGACATTTGATCAATTTTCAAACTTTGAAGTGGCAAAAAACTAATTTTCCTAACTTTTTATGATAAATAGACTTGCAAATTGTAAACTTGTATATCGTTTTGTAAATTAAAATTTGTGCTTGTATATTTTATTCCTAAAGATTTATTTTCCAAGGTTCAGCTATATATGTTTAGGTACAGAGGGTTATAGAAGTGATGGGTTATGGTACTAGTCTTAGAAGTGATAAAGTTGTTAAATCAGCTAGAGTAATTATGATATTAAAAATTATGTTTGTACAATTGAATCAATTTGGTCCTATGAAATATAAACTCGTGAAGTTTTAGGTTGAGTTTCAATTAAGTTTCTAAATCTTCAGAATCTTAACGTCAAGACGAAACACATAGAATAGTTATTAAATATTTGTTTGGTATTAACAGTAATTAAACAAACAGATAAAATAATACATGAAACCAGACAATCAAGACTTGGTACCAGAAATTTGACGGTAAAGAATCAAAAAATTTTAGAATTAAATTTGACGATAAAATAAAATAATACTTGATCATGTGCGAAATTACGTGAGTTTTTATTAAATTTGATAATTAGAATTAAATATTACGTAATTCAATTTGACTCGGATTTACGTAATCTGACGAAACTTTGCATATTCTGAACTTTGTCTGAATTTGTTCTGCATATTAGAAATAGATGTTCCAAAATTATAAAATAACATGTTGATAAGTAAATATCTCATTTGTGACTTGGTGTCTAGTTCTGGTTGGGACATGCTTTCTGATTTATCTGACTTGGCATCTCAATTTCAAATTGCGATTTGTTCTGTAGTATTATTGATATGTTTGTAATCCTATCTGACTTGACTTGTCTGAATTTGAAAGTCTGATATCCAAATTGATATGAAAATATGTTTGATATGTGTGAAAATTTTGAAATTTTGTCTGATAATGGAACTTGGAATTGGAAGTATAATTATCTCTGTCACTACCGAAGTGCAGTTGGCCCCCGATTTTCGCCTTACTTTAACGCTAATAGTATTGGTTACTTCCACTGGATAGCTCTCGTGAGAATAAATCTCTCGATATGCTTGAGCTGGGAAGATCTCCTGAACTGGTGCCTGTTTGATCAGCGGGCAGGAGATAGTGATACATCTGAGAGATACATGTGATGTGATTTGTGATCTGATGGAACTTGAAACAAACATATGTCTGACTGACTTGATTATCTGATATCATAAATTTGGTATGGTGATTCTTCTGGTATACTAGGTGGTAGTTTTGATACAGTAGTTTTTTTTACTGTCATCTGAGATATTGATATTACTTCCATTGCTCCAGTCAGGTTATATTTCTTGTTATTAATCATGCTTTTAATTCTAGTAACTTTATTTAGCATAAATTCACATACTGGAACTAAAACTCGCACTGAGATTATATCTCATTCCGTACTTGTTTGTATGTTTCCACAATGGATGTGGGTTCCAAGTTTTTAAGAGATTGCGAAAAAAGATGCAGACATTGGTCCAGAAGACTAGGAGGAGATTATTTGAAGTAAGACTTGTGGTTACGATTGTCTGATTTACCAGACTTACTTGTATTAGATTAGCACAGTGCTTAAAACTGATCTTGCATGTACTATATTGATCTTTGTTTCTTTCCATATGCAAGAGTAATGATTAAAACTGATCAGTCACCAGTTCTAATACTGATCTTGTACTATATTGATCTCTTGCAATGTGAGAGCATGTATTTTTTTTCTAGACTGACTATCTAAGAAGAAAGAATCGATTCTGACATTGTAGTATTGTAAATACAAAAATAATAATTATTATTGTTGTTGTTGTTGTTGTTGTTATCGATTATCGATTATCTATTAGAGTAAAATACATATCAATCCATTTATGTGAAGTATCCAATTTGGTTTAGAGTCCACAGTTCTCAAATTACGAGTAAATCAATTAAACTCTAAAACTGATGCTGTCTAATTGGAGATAAAATTAGAAAATTCTACAAACAACTGAAATTGATATCAATATTATATATAAAGCTTGCTTAGTGTCGGCGTGTTCAATTTTCTGACACTTCAACACGTCATTGTGCTATTCAATTTGCATTGTACGTGTGATCAGGTTATCGGCCATACGACACGTCATTAATTTTATGCCATTTATTTCAGTATAAATAATTAAAAATATTAATTTCACGCCATTTCATGTTTTCCTCATTTCATATAAATCATCATATTTTCAAAAGAATTTAAGAAAGATGTATGACATTTATTATTATATAACTTTAATTTCAGTGAAACAATGTTATTTAACAAAAGAATTGAAGTTAGTATAATTGCGCTGTTTATTTTTTTAATACAAAAGATTTTTTTCTTCAAGAAAAATAAACGACGATACATCGCGATGCAATTTCTAGTATAATTACAGACGAAGCATGATATCAACACTTCAAAATAAAGAAATTGAAGATTTTTTTTATATATATATAGAAGTTTTCAAAGTCCCAACAACTATTAATAGATGTCTCTTAACTTCTTAACTGACTCTCCTTTGTGCTCACACCCTCAAATCTCATTTCCAATAAATCCGTGGCCTACCGAACATGCCCTAAAAAGATGGAGAAGGATGGAGCAAGGTGAGACAAATGGAAATAATAATTCAGTCTGATCGAATTGTTTTCTTCCACTTGTCATCAAAGAGATGGGAAGTTGATGGGGGAACGAGATCCCAACCCACTAAAGAAATTGCTACCAAACGAGATTTGAAAATAAGGAGTTGATAGACACATACGCTTCATTGATACGCAATCAATACGTACGTCAATATATGTCATTATGCTTGTTAAACACATTGTTATGCATGTTATGCATAATATGAATAACAAAACGCTTAACATACATAATTATTTTTCAGTACAAAATAGCATACATAACAACGCATTTAACATGCATAACAACACAATTTGTTGCACGTTTCGTTGCACGTATTCCCATCGCGGGAAACATCCTACAAGAGTTCGATTTATATAATGACAATTTTTTAACATAAGTCGCGTCGACCACAGTTTTCAGCCTCTCAACTTCTGAAATTCTACTCAAATCTCATTCAAACGCAAAACATGTGATCTCAGACACGAAAAGCATTGTTTTTTTAGCCTTGACCACTAGATTGGAATACCTTCTGTATTCACAAAGTAAAGCTAAATGGAAAAGAAAAAATGGGAGTACTGCTTGGCAAAAACTCGATTCTAAAATTTTAAAGCAGCTTAATAATCAAGTCCCATTCTATGTAACTCGATTATTACGCTGTAAATACAAAAACAACAGATGAATCTTATCATATTCAACAGGTTCCCCTCAGTCAATCATTCCAGTGAGCTTTATAATAATTAAAAAGAAGTGTCTAATAACTAAAGATGCTAGAATAACATTACAACAAAGGTGTAAAAAGACAAAACTATAAGATAAAAACGTACAAAAGAAATGTGGAGAAGTTCATCCAAGAAACACTACCAAATTTTACTGGCCATCTATATCTTCCTTTGTCGTCAATATGTGGGAAAAATGATGTACAGATAGAAAAAGATAAATGGTAAATTATTATAACAAATTTAATACTGGTGTAGCTTTTTCATGTGGTGCCTCAAGCACGGTGAGATAGAAAGGATGTCCTTGTCCTGCACCTGTGCCACCAAGTCCCTCTGCCTCATCCTTCCAATGCAACTCATAATTTGACAAATTGTACATACCAGGTGCGAAAACACAAACCTTCAGGGGAACTCTAGTTGAGTAAGCAGGCTCCAAACTAACTTGTATAACACTGGATCCACACCAGACAAAAGGGGGTGCACTTCCAGAAGTAGGTTTGTGTTTCTGTACCTTCTTTGGGCTCGTCATTACCCTCGTATCATTTTCTAGAGATATGTCAGACCAGCCGTCTTGTTTTGTGGACAAATCGGATGCACTACTCAAATTGCTCGATGTGCTTTCAGTTGTGTCCACTGTGTAGTCAAATGTTGAGAATTGTACATTTACTTGGTTTGGAGAACAATTTAGGAGATCGACATGGAGATCAACCTCACAAAAGGCACTGGAGAAGTCGTGATAAATTGTGTGGGGTCCTCCCATATGCCATGTTACAGAATTCTTTCTGGTAACACTGAAACAAATTACATTCATTGTCATTACTGATCTTCTTTGTTTCTCATCTTGTCCATCTATCTCTTTATTAATAAGTTCAAAGAAGAAAATATGGAGAGATACCAACCCCCCAACCCCACCAACCAACCCCAACCCGCCCAACTTCTAAAAGAAGATTATCAAAAGAAAAGAGCATATTTCACAGTTAAAAGTATGAACTGTATTTGGGAAAAAGTTACATGATCCTAGATTTCCGTGCACGAGGTCTCAAGTAACTACATGTTTTAAAAAGAATCAAATAATTGAGATTAGAGTACTAGCCTGCAATGACACAGATGATGGGAGAGCAACTGATGGTTCAACCCTGCTTCTGACTCGAAATTACTCCCAGTGGCTTTGGCTATAAGAACGAAATCTAGAAGGCTTTCTGATCCCTGAACAATAAAGTACCAAAAATGCAACAAAAGAAGCAAGAAAGAGAATAAATTAACTAAGTTAAAAAATCATCCATGATTCTATTTACATTGGCATCAGAAATGCAGGTTGCCTGTGCATGTTTGTGTGTGAAGGCATCTGTGCTCTTCTGTTGACTTGGGGGTAGTTTATTCAGATTAAAGTGTCTATACTTGAACTCTTTATTAAATATAGATTTCACTTAAAACTACAACTGCACCAAACAGACACATTTTATGCCTGAAAGGGTAAATCATCAATAAGCGTACTCGTCATGCTCAGAAGGAACTAAATTAAGAGAAAAGCTGATAATACACCTTGGCTAACTTGCCCTGGTGATGCCTCTCCTGATAATGGAAATCAATCAGTGGAGATCTGGAAATATCAAACAGGGGAGCTCCACTTCCTTCAGTACCCATCAGCACATCACTTCCCTGTCCATTGCATCCCCCCTCAGTCACACCATTAAGATCCTAAAAGAAAATACATTTTTGTCAGTATACCCTCAGTTTGCTCAACCCAATCACAAGCTTGTGGTTTAAACTCTTTTGTCATTAAACTAAACTGTTTGTATACTCTCCTTGGAGCTAGTTTTCTCAACTATCATGTTTCCCTGACCTGAATTTTGAGGAAGCATGACAAGGCCTGGCCTGCATGTATGCTTTGAACTGATGTTACATCGGTGCATGATGGCAATTTTGAAATGGTCCAATTGTCACCAACACATGATAGCTGGTGGAACGAGAAAGACTCTGACAAAGCACGGTTTACAATGTCCACTCGAACAAGGTATTCTTTGAGCTCTGATGGACATGGACTGATAACAAAAGATACATCCAGTGACGGCAATACCTGCAAGTTAAACAAATATTACAGGGCTAAATGTGAAAATGATAAGCCATTACAGAATTATCAATGCCTTTTGAATCCCCAATCAGTGTTGTTACATACTGCAACAGTATTTTCTGATACCAAGCCGAGAACAGAAAAACTATATCAACTTCCATGAATTGGGTCAAATCTACTGACTACTGAATTCAGTAAGACTCCAGCAGAACCAAATTTTTACTGGGTAAGTCTATGCATTAAATAATTGTCCGGTTAGTTCTCTCTGCCTAATTACAGGAGCCAAAGACTTAATCCCAGGTTTTTTGTGCATGGTTCGTTTCTATTCTTTTGACCTGATTGGAGACTTGAAAATGGCAAAATTCTGGTTCAAAATTCTTTTGTCCAGTGTTTAAAACTTTTTGCCAAAACATGGAACCTTAGCGCACAGCAGGGTCCAGATATTTTACCCAATTGGCAGGTTACATGTAGAACTTGCTGCATGCAAGACATGTAATTCCCCGTGACAAACAAACAGGAAATGACAAAGGTTTATAACAGCTTCCTGTTTATCGATAAGAATGGCGGAATCTGTAATCTGTAATATGCAATTATGCAGTATTTTTAGGTATTACGTGACTTCCTGCAGCTTAGTAATTAATGTGCACATGAACTGAAGGATTCGTGTAAAGCTTGGCAGTGTCTGAGCCTCTGAGGGTACACGAAAGAAGTATCAGATTTGCAAGCAGATTTCGCACTCACCTCCAAGATATGATGCATCCGTAGAGTTCTATATGTCATGCCACTGGTTGAATTCTCCATTTCATAATATATCGATATTAATAAAGAAACCCTCCCAGGAGTTCCACAATGAAACCAAATAGGCCATGAAAACGTCTCTCCCCCTTGTACCACATTACTCTGGCAGAAAACAACAAAACAAGCACAGGATTGTGATACATATAGAGGTTTCACGTGGACAGGTTACTTCTTATTTAGCATGTTTTCTGGTAGGTACACTACTAAGGGTAGATTAATACAAAATTACACAGTTGAGGATTAACCAATGTAAATGGTTAAACTAAGGCATAATCAAACAAAGGGTGAGTTGGAGTGATTTGAGATTACTGTTGGATGAAAGTGTAATTGTTGAGCAGACCTTTACCTCTGAAAAAGAAAACATAAAGCTCTTGGTCTTGGATGTATCATTGTCATCTGTTGGATTACATTTTGCTTCTTCACCGGCATTCCGTTTTCCTAAACACTGGGGAAAGCTTAGATCTATCTCTCCTGAGTTGCTAGGGATTAAAAATCTTGAATGGTTTATCTTCATTTTTATGTTCTGAAATGTAAAAAAGAAAACCTCATTAACTTCATCCTTCAAGTATATTTGCCTTGTCTAAAAAATGATATTAGGATATGAGTTGAATGTCTGAAACTGAATAATTTGTAAAACAATCCCTTTAACTAATGTACGTCAAAGTCCAGCAAGATCTTCTAGATGCTTTTGTCCTACCACAATTTTACAAATTATTATTCCTTGTTGGGTTTTGTAACTTTAATACACTGTACAAGAGTAAGATCAGAACAGTTAATACCTTGACAGAAAATTCTGAAATATTTCTCAATTTCAAATTGAGAAGTCGCAAATCACCCATGAATGCTTTTGCCGGTAACCCATCAATGCGCCCTTCCAGTTTTGCTATGCCCTAAATATCCATAGTCAAAGTACAATAAAAAAATACATTCCCAGCATCCAATTCTTGTTACATCAATTAAAATTAAGAACCTAATGAAAAGATGATAATACAACTTGTATACAACATTCAAGTGACCATAACTTAGTACCACACATTTTAGATGATTAAACATCAACTGACAGTGATAATTTTCCGGCCACTACAGGTATTAAAGTTTGGTAATGTCCAGTTTAAGTTCTATGAGTATAAAAATACAGACCTTGATCACCACTAGAATGAGGTTTTTCCCTGAAGAAATTCTGGCTTCCTTTTTCACTTTTGCATTCTTCTTTGTATCAACCTCAAAAAACCTATAACCTACCACTGAATCTGACAGAGTCCACCTGACACCAACTATTTTCAAAATACCCTCCACCATAGGCGTAACCTTCAGTTTCACCTAAAATTCAGTTAAGATACAAATCTCAATTCTATTTTTAAAATTTCAGCAATACTTGCAACATTAATTGACAAAAATGATTAAATTTAGATGAAACATATCAAAGTTCGGTGTATTGATGCATAAGTAGCAACACAGACAGTGAAGACACAGAAGCATACTCTCTTAGCTTCGCCACCACCTAATACTAGATCGTACTTTGCCAGAGTAAAGGAGGAATCATCTCCATCCATGAGCCTATGATGATCAAAATAACATTATTGCTTCCATAAGATTGACAAAAAAAAAGGGCAGCCCGGTGCAAATAGCTCCTGCTTGCGTGGGGTCTGGGTTCCATAAGATTGATGGAGGGGGCAAAAACTTATTCCTGAAGTACTTGAGCATTAAATATTGATATATGACATTAACCTATTAACAGGTGACTCAGTGCGGCCTGAGCTCTGGTCAACTGAAAATGAAGCAGCACCATTCTCTGCACAGGTATTAAACTAAAGTTTACAGGTATAGCTTGTTAAAATAACTTGATTGTTAATATTTAAAAAATGTCAGTAACATACCTAAGGTTGAAGCATCAGAGTTTTCTGAGAGCTCACACATAAGAGAGAGCCCTGAAATAGGAATAGGAATCTGCAGAGGATTCTTGAGCTCAATTTCAACTTTTACTGCCTCTGAATCCCCCATAACATAAGACAAATTAATAGAAACAAATTAGAACCACCAAAATCCTTTTATAATTAAAGCAAATCGATTCGTCTTGCAATATGATTCGCTGCTAATCATATGTCAGTGACATGACATTGCTGTACCCTGATAGATTCAGCACAGATTTCTGTTAGGTTGACAAACACAACACAAAATAAACAAGAAAAGCCACAAGCAAAAAAGTGGAGATTGAACTCACATAAGCTTGGACCAGTATGTAAGAACTAAAGTAATTATTATGAATACTAACAAACACAATACAGATAATTAGAAGTTTAAAAATGAAAAGGCTAAGAGTCGTAACATACCTCCAGCTACACAAACACCGTAGTCAAACTTCTTCAAGGAGGACTTATGCTGTGAATCCAGCCAGTTGGTTCTCACAGAAGATGCTGTAGGAATCATTTCTTCCTCCAAGTCTCGCCATACATTCTCCTGCATATCAAACTACGAAAGCAAATAATTACATACAATTCCTGCCCATCACCTTTTTTTTTTAAATTTAGTTAGCATGTGCAGTGAGTAAGTATACTTACATCAGAAGCCAATGCATAGGTACGATGGTCCTCATGAATAACTTTGAAAGAAGACATACTGATTGCAGGTAGCCTGAGCTTATGTACATCAAATCTCTTTCCTGCTCTCTAATCATAGAGTAGATTGTCAATGCCAAAAGATTGTTGCATCAATTATGCCAGTTACCATACCAAACATCAATAGCAGGATATCATGTTCTGTTTGAAAGCAGTCAGTCAACTGAACCTCAATTAGACTTGCCAAGCTAATTAACCCTCAACAGTGCAACTAAACAATCAGTTGTAAATTAAGCTTTAATGTACTCTAGAGTGTCTCAGTTAACTATCAACTGCAAAATTAATGCCTCAATTTGATCAAATCTGGCCTCCTTTATGCAACTCAGCTCTATAAAGCAAGAGACAACCCATCAAATGGTCAAATGCTAATGAACATGCATATCTATACTGGATATTACCCTGCAGAGAGAGAGAGAGATAGCGTTATTGCTTAATTCGGGTTGTTACACGAGGTCGTACATTAGTTGTAGATGTTTTTTTTTTTTGTGTTCCGTAATGACTATTTCTAGTTACAGCCACTGCCAAGAGGTGATGGGTGGAGAATACCTGAACAAAGTGAAAAAAATCATTGACAATTAGGTTTTGCGTTGACTGCGACTGGTGACTACATGCAAGAACCTCTAGCACATGTTTGATCGCTAGATCCAGAGCCCCAAGGGAACCATACCACCTGATTTACATTAATCATTAAAACATGTGAAGAATAAAAAGAAACAAAGAGGTACAAGAGCAATATAGAAATTACCTTCCAATATTAAAATGAACATGATCATTTATGTAACTCCAGGAGTTGTCTCTATATACGAAGAGAGCATTCCTGTAAGCCCTGACAGCATGTTGTTTCTACATTTGAGAGAAATTCAGCATCAGAAAATAAAAGCGTTAATGCACAAAACAGAATTTGGATTTGTCTTTGTTACCTGATCAGACATGTAATACCGATTACCAGCGAGAATGAGGTGAAACCCATATTTTCTCAGCATTGGCGGTCTCGAAAGCAAATAACAACATGATGCCTGTTCGAGCATTATTGCAGCATGCAGTGTTGGCTCCTAAGAGAGCGTAGCCAATCAGAAGAATATACACACATAATTAATTTGCAATGGTGACAATCAAGGGTCACCATACCAGCTCAAGGACAAGTCACGGTCAAGTCCTTTCATTAATATGGCCTTGTCTGGCAAACGGCCTAGTAGTCTAGTGGTAGCTAACTAGGATGACTTCCATGAGGTCATGGGTTCAAACCTCTCTAAGCACAAAGTTTGCATCCCGTTAAGAGGCCTTTAGTAATAGAGGCTGGGAGTTTGGGAACCCCTATATGTCCAAAAAGTATGGCCTTGTCTGTTTTAAAAAATGTAATACCTCTTTTCTCTGCAGTTTGCTTTTCCTGGATTCTTTTGCATTTAGACTTAGACTGAATCAATACAAACTAGAGATGGTATACAAGCTAGCAGAAATTGCAATATTAGGAAAGAGTCAACAAACTCTTTTACTTATTTGACAATTACCTCATTTGAAATACGGGTATACACACTGGAGGCATCCTTGTATTGACCTCTCGCCTTGAGCATCTCAGCCCACCAGAGACCACATCTTGAGGCATTTCTCTGAGCAGATGATCCCACCTTCTGAGAATAAAATAAAAATTGCCAAAAAAGTTTATATAAAGAACAATGTTATTTTACATTCTTTATAATGGCATCAAAACAGTTAAAGAATAAAAAGATAAAATTTCACCAAATATGTGGCAAAAGCATTCTCCATGCAATATTCGGCTTCCTTTCTTGACTGATCTAGCATAAAATAGGAGAGTGCACACATTTCCTACATGCAAAAAATGATAACTTCAAAATGTTGTATGATAAATTTTTTTGACTCAAATGCAAGAGTACCATACAAAATTTCAGTTCAAACCTTATCTAGTAGTAGTAAGATAGGTCATTAATCCATTTAATTTCTGATGACCTTAGAATCACATTGTTTGCATGCCTTTGACAAAAACATTGTAAAAAGTTCTATCCCAGAAATATTGTTAAAAATTGTACATGTATCAGCTTCCTCTAATAAGTAGGCTGTGTATGCCTCAAACTTTCAAACCCATTCGAAGACTTCGTTAGTAATGAAAATTCACAACCATGGATGCAGATTGTTAAAATCCAGACCATAAGCAACAACTTAAAACGGGAATATCCCTGTGAAGAACTCCACAAAATATGTATATTTCACCTGCACACCAGCATATCTTTTCCAAGCTTTATCAAGCTTGTAATCAGTAGAGAGCAGCCGATAATTTGACAGCGCAAGCTCATAATCCCTAAGCATAAATGCATAGTCTCCAAGTAATCTAATTTGAGACTCGATTGAACTAAATGTGTACCTATAGCAAAAATAACAAGACAAAATAACAGTAACTGGTTTGATAGATTTAGGCAGAACTTGATTATTAGAGATAGATATCCGGGACTAGATCCTAAGTATTAGTAAGATGTCAGTCGTATCCATAATTTGGTCAGGATCAAGTTAACCCAAGTCAGTGCTGCTATTGCATGGTGAAGCGTCAGAGGAAAATCATAAATGCTAACTATTATGACACTACTTATTGTACTGTTTTTTGCCATCTTAATCCTAAATGGAAAATATCTTCAGTTGATGAGACTTTACAATTGTATCATCAAAACAAGTTGGGTTAAATTGAGGACTATGTGGGGTACAATTGCACAGGTGGGGGTGGGGGTGGTGTGGCAAAATTTAACAAGCTGAGACGTAATGAATTGCACAATATAGAAATCAGATTGTGCGTTGATTGCAAAACTGGAGGACCAAAACCATGTATCAATCTGGTCATAACAGGAACCAATGGGTAGGCCAAAATATTCATTCCAAAATTGCATCCTTGCCATTGGCATCCTAGCCAGAAATGTAAATAGAAAATGTTAGATGCAACTGAATACCGTACATAGGACCATCAGGAGCTTCAGGCCCATCATCTTTTCCTTTTCTCCACCATAGATTTTTTATTTGGTTCCTGAACCCCTTTCTGGTGACGGACACCTAAATAAACAAAATTATTAATAGTTCAATGTTTCAATTATGAGTACAACAAGCACATACCTGCTGATTTAAGATGCGAATTTTCTGCTCCATATATGGTATAATATGATTAGAGGAGAGGTCTTGCATAAACTCTCTAATCTGGAACATTTTAAAGTTAAAAAATCATGTAATATTGTCAAAAAAACGAAAAGTGGAGTAACATGAGTGATAACACAAAAATAATCATTACAACAAATTATTACCTGATTTAGATCATCAGTGTTCAACCAGCATTTCTTGTCATGCTCAAGTATGCCATAATTTCTCTGACATTAGAAAAGAGACAAAATGATATAAGTATCTAAAAAAGTTATATTTTGCAGCGAATATAGAATACTTATAATTTATAACCCAAGTGATTTGCTTACATAAGGTAGCCACAGGACTTCATTGTTATTTTCATCTCCCTCCCGCAAAGAATTAATGCATAACATCTTGCAGTCATACTGACCAAAAGTACCCCTCATTTCAGCAAATATGCTAGCAGCACTGCATAATAGCATAAAAGGAAGAAGAGAGAGAAAGAAAATAGTGAGTCAACACTTCAAGACAAAAAAATAATAACATATAAGGTAGTTAAAACTCTTATAAGCTAGTTGATCATAAGAAATCAGAACAACAATAGCTGAACTTGAGATTTAAAACAGTACAGTAAACCATAGCACGAAAAAGGAAACACTTCTGGTAACAAATAACTATAAAAATTAATGAAAAAAAAACTCAACGCAACTGAAGCACAGAAAGGGCTTGCCTATACTGGCTCTATGATGAATGGACAGTAGCATTACAAGGTATACATATCCTTCAGGGGCGTTTTGTTGTTCCTTAATGAACTCCGAGAAACGCTTCAAATCCAAAGAATGGCATTCCAAGGAATACACTCCTGGTAATGTGGTATTACGGTGTTTGGTTTTGGACAACTATGCTTACAGCAATTTAACCACTATACAATAAGCATGTTTGTTAAAATTGTATGTTTGTTGGTATCTATTAAAAGTAAACGAAGGAACTGAGGTCAGTCAACTTTACCAGACAAGAAAGTATAATAATAAGTTAATAAAATTTCAAATTAGATCGATATTTTTTTTTCAATCATCTTATTATAATATTAATTATCTGGGTCTCGACGGGCGGTAAACAAAAAAACCGGCAATTAGCACGTTAACGGCATCTGTCTTCATGGATGGCAACTAACGAGAAAGACTTTTAGACAAGTAGAAGTCCTATACTTCACGGGCACATCAATAGCTACGAAATATTTATTACTGTCGCTCAGGAAAGAAGTCCTATACTTCGCGGGCACAGCAATAGCTACGAAATATAGAAATCTTAATCCCATGATAATGACTGGTTTCATATCCATTCCTTGTCATTTCTGCCAAACAGGGCAATGGAATTATTTTTAAGACCTATGGCAGGGAATTCCTTGTCGGAAGTGCAAACCAAACCCCTCCTAACGTTTCACTCACAGATGATTATGTAAGTAAAAATGGAAGCCCAGTGACATAGCTCCTGCTTGCGCGGGCCCAGGGAAGGGGCATACCACTTTGAGGTCTTTGTACGCAGCCTTTCCCTGCATCTGCAAGAGGCTGTTTCCACGACTCGAACCCATAACCTCTTGGTCACAAGACGACAAGTTTACCGCTGCGCCAAGGCTCCTCTTCACAGATGATTATATATGTAAATAATGTTAAATGATTTGGTCCCCCAAATTGCTAACATATGCTCATTCATAAAAAGGAAACAAAAAACAAAAAGAAGAATGGAGTAAATTAACTAAATTAGTACTTCTCTGTTGATCCATCTTGATTATCATGAAGTAGAACATAATGCTTCAACATCTTTGGATCCATGGTGCCTTCATTTGAAAAAGGCATCTGGTCCATATTGAATAAATCTGTAAATTTATCGATAGGCTCTTCATCCTTAGATGATGCAACTAAAATGCCTGCATAGAAGTTGAATGAACCGACAATGAAGCCCGATAAAAACAACTACTAACATCTCGAAAGATATCGAGTGCTAAAAGCGGCAACAAATGTCACAACATTGGAAATCTTACATGCCACAGGGTGGTCAAAAGATTCGTGCTCAGAGAAGGAGACAGTGCGTATAAGCTCCTTGTTAAATGTCTTGATCCATGCAGGGCATAAATCAGACTCTGACTCTGCACATACCACACATTATGTTATTGCACAAATCAGCTGAAGTGAACTATGAGGGAGATAGAATTGTTCCAATCATTGTAAACTGCCACGATGCCAAACAGGTGCATTTTCAAGATCAATTTTGTGCATAGTATTTTCTTACTGTTTTTTTTTGTTCATTTTAATCACTATAACCTTGCTATTTCTTTTGAGGTCTTCTACCAGAAAGTACCTATAATCCCTGTTAAGTTTTAACATCGTGACAGCTAACACACTAATGTTTTTAACAGCATAGTAAGGGTATTTTTTCACAAGTAAAGTTCATTTGGTTGCATCTTATTAACCATTTGTCTTCCAGCAAACACAAATCCTTAGCAGTTGTGATCTTACAAAGATAACGATTTTCGAAGTATAGTATATTCACAACCTATGGTGCAGGTATTAAAGGTTAGCATATTGAGAAGGAAGTAATCTAACTTGTAAGTGCAGTATCAAACTGCGGAGGCTCGGATAGCAAGTCAGGAGGATTCTTTTCATTCAAATCATATATCACCCTCTTCAAATGCTCCTCAGCTGCCTAAAAGTTGACAAGTATATAAAATCAACAACTGCACCTAACCAGTATAGGCTCAAAAAGTAAACAAGAAAAAAATATCAACTAAGCCTCTTTTCCTTGGAAAACTAATTTCTGTAAGGTTTCAACACTGTTCTGGTGCAACCGAAATATGATGTAAGGTATAAAGTATAAACCAATCGAGATTTTTTTTCTGAATTGAATCATAGTTGATGTTTGCAGTACCAGAATAAACCTTAAAATGTAGAAAAATAACATCAACAATAAAATTAAACAGTAACAACAAAAATTTAGTTCAGAATGTATATACAAAAGTTTTCATAAATCTTGGGGGCTATTACAATACTTGCTCTTTAAAAATTCAAACTCTTTTTACTGCAAGGCTAAAGAAGAATTTCTATTAATAATTGGAATATAGAGAATAAATCACTAATGGTATATAAACACCTCATAATTCTGCTTCTGTATATTGGAAGCATAGAAAAGTCGAAGCTTGAACATTTGCAGCCTATAGGGTTGGTCACTGGCTGTACGAACAGGAACTGAAACAAAAAATAATAAAAAGATAACATATCTCCTCATCATCTAAATCCAAGCACCATCTAAAACAAATCCAAAGTATAAAGTACCGTCAATTCTTGGGAAAAGGGAGAAGGGGAGGAGCATGTCAACGAAGCTAAAACCATTTTTCCGACAGGCCTCTTCAACAAGAGGAGTCGTGATAACCATGACCACAGGAGTTATTTCTTCAAGTAAAAGCCTCCCCAAATAAGTTCTGACAGGATCCATCTTTTTGTTCTTTTAGAATGAACAGATTTTCACAAAAGCACCTCTCTTTGAAGATCTAAAGGCTTAGAGCCCAAGTAATTTGCTCAGCCTGCAAACAAAAATTTAGCACATTGCATATGAGAAAAACTATACATAATCAAGGGCTTCATATTGAGGTGGCAAGGTCAAACTCATGACTTCATTCTTTAATATGAGATGTATAACTTACCAGGGGCAAATCTGCCCCTGGCTCGCACCCAAATAGGCACGCGACATGTCCCCCACAAATGACAACCTGGCTTGTGTTAAGTGTGAACCATATTGGTAGGAGAAATGCACATGTGTTAAACCTTGATAAAACTGTCAAATTGCCTCAATGGGAAAAAGCAGGAAGAACCAGTGGGCAACATCAACCGAATGGCATTTTGATCCGTACATAGTTTAAATATGCTTGGTACTAGGCCTAACCAGACAACCAATTCAACCAGTTTGCAAAAGCAGCAGAAATGGGACACATTCCACAATGTCTTAGCATGCTGCCATAGTTGAAAAAAAAACAGAAAATATACCAGTATCAGAATGAACAATCAGCGCCATTTCTAACATGGCAGAAAAATGTAAAAGGAATGTCTCCAGTTTCGGTAAAGAATGCATATTATCCAATCCTAAGAGTGAGATTCTTTAAGTGTATACCTTGGCATGCTAAAACCTTGAGCGGGAGCGGATCTGAAACTGGGGTCGAAGATCCGAACCCCAGCTGCTACTGGAAGAGAGAAAACGAATTAAGCAAGGGAAAAAGCTATAGATCGGGAGAGTGGTTACTGATAAAGTCGCCGGAGAGCAGAGGAGGAAGCTCCACTGGTGGTTGCTTCGTTATTTGAAGATGTGGGATCGGTCGAGTCGGGGTGGGGTGGGGTGGGATGGGGCCAGGGTGATCGGAGCGCCGCTGTACGGTGAAGCGTGGAGGAGGCTGAATCAAGGGCTCCGGTTCTCTTTCTCTAGAAATGGAGCAAGACTTTGCGAACTAAGGGGCGGGTGACTTGATTAGAATTACCTGTGCGAAAAAAAAACATGGGAAAAAGTCGACCCTGTGTCCCTATGAATCCACATCCACACGTACTAACCATGGGCCCTCTTGCGCTAGCGTTAAAATTACTCATTTTCATTTCTGAAATAACCGATCATTTCACAGAATACGAATTTGTGTCCCTATTACAGTCTGCAAGGCTGTAACAGTAACACAACCCGCTATAATTTCTGAAGAGCAACTGAAATTTGACACCTATAGAGAAATCACTGAATTCGTATCCGCTGGAATGATTGATCGGTCCAATGAAATTAGCTGTCTAAAAATTCAATACAAATACTGTAGCGATGCTGTGGTAAGCAAATTGGTTGAGGAAGCTGGTTATTTTAGCTGACTCTTTCTACTTCAACTATTTCAGAAAATGTGAATTCTCACCTTCTGTTACGAATTGTCACATTACAGGCCGCAGTAAGAAGAACGAAAAAAATCGAGTATCCCAAACTCCAATCCTGTTGGCTATGCAGGATTGGACCCACAACAATCATATTACGAATTTACGAGAGATTGTGTGCTTGAAGTTTTTTTTTTGTTTTTTCTTTATTTATTTTAGAGTTATTTTATAAACTATGTGACATAGTGTTAGAACTATATGTTGGAGATATTGTTAAGTGCGAATTATGTATTTGATTATCAATGTAATTGAGGATGTGAGATTATAGAGATTGTACGATGTTGGAGATGATTAGAATGCTAGTCTATTCAAGTCTATAAATAGACTCTTGTATTTGTAATCAAAATACAAAATCAATACATTCATTTCTCTCTCATTTCCCTCTCTTTACAATTCTATTATGGTATCAGACCAAGGTCTTTGGAATTAGGCTTGCGTCTATTCCAGAAACTATGAAGCTATTCCTGCTTTATTCCACACAATAAACTCCTCTATTCTACTCTTATTTCAAGAATAACTTCTCTACACTCTCTATTCCAAGAATAAACCTATCTTGATCACCTATTCTCAGATATGTCCTAATTCTACCTATTCTGTCCTATTCCACCTTTCCTCTTCCTCTACTAGACGAGAATTAAGAAAATCAAAGACTAATCGACTCCTACTGTCAAGATCAGTTCAAGACAGTTCAGAAGAACATAAGTTTCCTTTGGTCTTTGTCAGCATCGGTCTTCAACTTTCAGATCAGCACCGATCAAGTTGTCTCCTCGATCTGTCAGCTCACACCGATCTTCACGCGCTGCGCCACCACCTCCGTCGAGCATCGGAAAGCTTCCAACAACCTCACCGCCACCTCTGCCAGTTGCAACCACCTCCGCCACCTCGTCGACAACCCCGATCTGTGTCTTCAGTGGCCATCACAGCCACCTCATGGCGCAGAAAGTCACAAACAGTCACTGTCGACGATGTCGTCTCCACCGGTACAGCTGGTACTACGACCAGATCAAATCAGAGACAAGAGCACGAGACAGCACAGTAGAGAGCACAGGCGGCGAAGAGTTTGACGAGCTCGGCACGTGCCATCGCAGCCATTTCGGTTCAATCAGGACCTCGATTCGGTGAACTGATGGAGGCGCCGACAGGGAAATCAACGAAGAGGAAGGAAGAGCAGTATTTTATTTGGATGCGGGTCTAGTAATTTTGCGGATACGCAATTCATTATCACCATAAAGGAATAAAAGCCCAATTGAATTCTGTTCGGTCACAAAAAAAAAAAATGAATAAAGCCCACTCCTACAAATGCACCAGCGCTACAGAGAAAGGCGCTGGACTACCATAACCAGATTCTGATCCAATCACAATTCAACCAATTTTTCAGATACACCCCGTCTCAAATCAAATTACAATTGAAGCCGAATCAACATGAACTCTATTCTTCTTCTTTCTTTTTTTCAAGAGACAAAAGAGCCATTGAGCCAAAGAACTATTGAGCCAAAGAGCCAATGAGTCATTGTAAAGGACTCAAAAAAAGTCTTTCTTTTCTTTTCTTTTTGTTCAAGAAGATTCCAACGAGCTTTTATAAATACATCTTGAGTCAAAAGAGCTCATTCTCTTCTTTCTTCATGGAGACTCAACATACAATTTGGCGATTCAAAATTGTGCTAACAAGACATTACAAGGCAAGCTCAATATGCGTACCGCACGATGAGCTTGATGGGGATTTTACAATTATATGTTGGAGATATTATTAAGTGTGAATTATGTAGTTGATTATCAATGTAATTGAGAATGAGAGATTATAGAGGTTGTACAATGTTGGAGATGGTTAGAATGCTAGTTTATTCAAGTCTATAAATAGATTCTTGTATTTGTAATCAAAACACAAGATCAATACAATTCATTTCTCTCTCATTTCACTCTATTTACAATTCTATTACATAGAAGTATATAACACATATTCATTGGTTTTTTCTTATTATAAACTCATAAAACAGAAAACAAATAAGTAAAATTAATCGTGGGGTCTGGTAAAGAAAAAAGAAATTACAACGGAACTGACAATTAAAAGAAAACAAAGTCGAGAGGCAAGAGAAAGATTTCACGTCCTTCTTAGGAATTGATAAAAAATACATGGCCTTCCAGTCATTCGTGTAAAATTTTATGAGCCTTGATTTATTTTTCTAAATAAGCTGCAGCATCCAACTTAGCTGTTTATATTTATAATGTAGTATAGATGTTAACATTTATTGAAGTTTTACGTAATACAAAACAAGCATGGGTCCATTGTGAATCATCCCATTAACCTAACAAAATCAAAATAGAAATCAGGAACACGATACTACACCTCTGTTTATACGTTTATTACTTTATTTGTTTATTTATAGCCAATTGTTGGATGGCAAACAGCACTGTTTTGTTACCCCAGCAGCTTTTACAAATTTACAAGCATTATACATGCGAAAAAGGAAAACTAAAAAGAAGTTGGAAGGGACAAATAAGGATCAAACAATATCCTTCTCACCCCTGTCAACGTTTTTCTCAAAAACGAAAGAAATCCAAGATCTAAACAAAAACCTAAACCCAACTACCTAACACATTACTTGGGACACAATTACAAGGCACCTATGTGGTAGACTTGTAAGAAAGGCGGCGTTTGTACCGCTTAAGGACAGAAGCCAAGTTTTCCTTTCCTTTTGGGAATGCAATATCACCAGCCGCAGTGCCTGTACGGCCCTTACGACTCGACACAGCCATCTCAACATCCCTTATCATCTCCAGTACAGAGCTTGTGGTGGTGAAATTTTCTTTGAAGGGTGCATCGAGTTGTGGTGGTTTGGTTAGAGTTTCGATATCATTTGTTGTCACCAAGCATGTGCACATTTTGAGTGGGCTCCTTGGCTTGGAGAATGCCAGGTCAAGGATTCCCTGTATCAAATAAATACAAGGGAATAATTTACTCGGTAGTTTCAACTAACAACAAAAACTCAAAAAGACAGAAGTAGAAAAAAGTTACATGGTACAACGGGACTCAAACTGTAATGAATAAGCAAGCACCGGGCCAGAAACTTAATAGGAGTTTTGATTAATGAAAATCAATTCAGCACTAAAGTGGTTTAAGCACTGAAAATTTTGGATATGTTGTTAGGTTTTGTAAAGAAATGCTGCTTGCCCTTTGTCATGAGCATTGTACTATAAAGGATACTGAACACTTCCTACAGGCAAAACATAACTTCTCAGGAGAAAAAAACTAAATAAAGATAATGTTTTAAGACAACTGCAATACTACCTGGAGGCGATTTAACACATAAGTATACTTGCCCCAAAGCTCTGGCCTACTCTCCACAAGTGACAGATCCAGTACCCGACAAATACACCAAACACCGAAACTTACCACCAACGCCACTCTCCACACACAATCCTCCCCACAATTCGGCACAGGTCGACCAAAAGGTACATCTATGCCATCCTTCATATGTTGCAACTGATTCAATCCATGATCCAAAACAGCATCTTCTTTCTCCAACAGAAACTTCTCAGACCATGCAACTCGGTTAATCAACTCCTCATCGCACCCTCCATCTTGCGAAAAGAGCCAACTGGCCCCCTCCAGTTTCAGCAGCTTAGTGATGCAGAACCGGAGAGACTGTAGGAGCTTCTTCTGAGCATTTGCATAAGCAAAGTCCTGCAGGTCCTTGTTCTGAGCATTTGCATAGGTGAAGTCTTGTGGGTCCTTGTTCATGGTTACGCCAAATAACTGCTCAAAAGGTTGTTTTGACCAGAGTGATTTGGTGCTTGAACTTTGTTTAGACTGAAGTGAGAACAAGTCCCTCTGTGTGCTTCGCTGACCAAGTTCATCAAACCCTAAAGGGGTGCTGCCCACAGTGCCAGCACCAACCCCTGATCGAGATATTGGGCCAAGATATGATTGGTTCCTATCAGATGCCATCCTACTGAGATACGGATGGGGACCAATTGTATCAGTACCTGCACTTCGTTTTGCCTCATTCAACTGAGCATAAGCAGCACGGCTAGCTGCAATTACGGCAGAAATATCAGGAGAACTATGGTACTTTTTTGTGTATCCAGTATTGCCATCCAGAGTTTCAGTCGTACCAAGTAGAGAGGAATCAATATAGCTTCTCTCCGCAAGGAGCTGACTGAGTCTAGAAGATAAGGGGGTTTGCAAACCAGTTGCAGATGTTGCATTCAAAGAGCCCGGCATGTTCAGTGCATATGGCGAAAATGAAACAGAGTCACTTAGATTAAGACTACTCGAACCATATGGTGAAGGAGAACGCTGCATTAGGTCGGTCTGTGCACCAGAATATGGTCCCCGATTTGTGTTTAACCCTCTGAGATACGATGCAAGCTGGTACCCATGAATAGTTGCTGGCTGATAGAACTGATTGTCAGAATAACTAGCTGAGGAATTAAAATTGGAATAAAGCTTCCCACTTTGCTGTTCCATTAAGCCATTGCTAGTGGGTGGCAATTGCATTCCTTGGGACCAAGAGGGTGAACCCGCATTTAATTCATAAGGAAGATCAATATTAGCCATCTGGCCAGCTGGTCTAATCAAATTATTTTTAATGGGTTCATTACTTGTGATGCTACCTGTTTTGTCACATGAACCAACAATTCTCAAATCTAAACCAAGCAATACGTCCAGCCTATTGGTGCTAGCTGCTTGAGTTAGTTTTCCATGATGATCAAACAAATTGCCCCAAAACTCATCTAAAATGGCTGCAAGTTGTTTCCTTGCAGATCGACCCAAACCAGATAAATGTGTCAGGCTCCTGCTGCCATTGCCAGAATCAAAATCTTTAACCTTGAGTGAATTAACTGACAGTTGTTTGTCAGTTGCTAACTGCTCAGACTGCGGAATTGAATTCTCATTTTCACTTCTGTTTCCTTGTTCAATTTCCTTTTGTCCCTTTTGTTCCTCCATATGAAGGTCCTGTTCAACCACCACAACTCTCTCAACAGAGTTTTTGGTTGTAGGGCTTTGTTTCACATCTCTGCTTTTCTCCATGACAACTTCTTGTTCAAGAACCACCTCTCTCTCAACAGAGGTCTGGAGTGCGGGACTCTGTTTCATATCTTCAGCCTTCTCTATAGGAACTCTGTGCTCTACAACAACCTCTCTCTCAACAAAGCACTTGGATGTTGGTTGTTGTTTCACAACTCCAGCCGTCTCCACATCATCATCATCATCATCACCAGCATCATCCATTTTATGCCGTTTATGCATAGTAAAACAATCTATATTGGGGGGAGATACCTTGCCTGCCAACTCAGTCCGGCCAACTAATTTGACTGTTGAATTCGACTCCTCTGAGATGTGTATGGATGTGGTATTAGCAGCAGCAGAGCCATCAGTACCTCCATCACCAGCCTCTTTTTCAAATTCAGGCTCAAAGTACTCGAAAGAACTTCTATTCACATCTCCACTAAAACATCTCTCTTCTTCAGAATGAACATTTTTTATTCCTGTAGAGTTTACTTCCCTTCTCTCAGAAACACTGGTTTTTTGGTTACTCAAATAATTGTAACTTGACACCTCATCACTCGCTGATCTCAAGGGTGTAACCACTAAAAAGAGGGCAAGACCAACAGAGAGGCATGACCCAAGGAGAATTACGGGATAAGGAATAACTACAATATTACCGACATTCCCCTTCAGGCCGTTCATCCAGCCACTGTTTCCAAGCAGCATCTCGGTGAGAAAAATAACATTTGCAGAAAGCATCATGAGAAATGCTACAACAGAACATATCTCCAAGTAATTTGATATTTTAAAGGTCTTCATTATAACCTTTGAAGAGGCAACCCGAAAAAGCGGAATAACTGATGAAGGAAGAAGTATGGCTTGCGCCACTTGGCATATTGTTAGAAGCTGGTATATTCCCTCAGCACCATATTTTGTGAAGTAGAGAGCAGGCAATACAGTAAGAGAGTTTAGTAAGATATGGTGGTAAAAGAGAGGGATTTTTACACCAAAGAAATGTCGAGAGACCGTGTCGGCACCAATGTTGCATGTCAGTGTGATAATTTGGCTTGAGAAAAGGAGTATAGAGAGAAAAAGGAGAGGTACCATAGGGAAGACCTGATTAAATAAAAGAATATAAAAAAACAATTAGAAGGATGGGAACAATGGTGTACCTGTTGATAAATAAGAATGTTCCTGCACATGTACACCTGACTACATTTTTTATGTCTGATTTACTTCCTTATCGCTTCTTATAATAAGCGGTCTGCATTTACATGACTGTACAAGTGGCAAATATCCTTAATTTTACCCAAGTGTAGATTGTTTCCAATTCTTATCTTTGATCTCATGTAGAGTTATAATTGAATTCACGTATCCACTGTTCTACTGTTTTGAGTCACTTAAAACAGCTTTAAAAGGAGCTAATCTATTCAACTGTTGTATAGTCCTCTAACTGGACTTGTACATAAAGTGATCTTTTATTGGAAAATTAAGATACACGACAAAATGAAAGGAAAACAAGGGGGCAAGTATACCTGGTCCATTAGCAAAACAACATCCTGGACGTTAAGAATAACGTCAGCTGTGCTAGAAAGTACGGCAGCCGAGTTGATGATGATAAAGTAAACAAGAAACAGCCCCGTAAAAACAAATAGGATAGTGAAAAAATGGTCATGGAACAAGGCACCTATTGCAGCAACAGGATGGCTTCTCTGATTCTGCAGACAAACAGTATAAATGGTTGGCATCAGAAAACAATGACTGTAGAAAAAAAAAATAAGATTCACATATTGTGAGATGTCTTTTTGTGTTTCAAAACTGTTACAGGCTTAAAAATTCTCATGGAAGAGAATCAGCAATAAAGACTGAAACCATACCGCTACCATGAATTAAAAATCATTTTTGGTTTAGTAGACCAACAATAACCAGCATGCTACTACAATGTAATCGACCGTTTCTGGACAAAGTCTATTATGAACATATAAGGGTAAAATGAGGGCTTTGCAGCCTTTTTGTTTTTTTTTAAGTAGCAGTGGACTGCAGCATTAAATGAAAGCATTGCTCAACTGGGTTGGTTCAGACCAAATTGGAAGGAGGCTTAACACGAGTTGACAAATATTTTACTAAAATTTAAAGGACCGAGAAATTCATAGTCACTCTACCTGGACAAGTGATGAGTGGATGTAGAAATTGTGAGCCATTACATTTGCCCCTAGAAGAGCCATCAGAGAATAGATACTCTCACCACTCAGCTTAGGAAACATCACATTTGCAGGAAGAGGGATCTTAGGCTGGTTAAATAACACCCCAAGCACATACCCAAGCAATGCATAAGCCGCAATGCTTGTATAAATAGTTCTAGCCTGCTGTTTCTCCTGTATAAAAAGTAAATAAATAGAAAAAGGTAAGCAAAAGAAAATTAAACATCAACTGGTAGCTGGAGTAAAGCCAAGCTTCTGTAAAATTCTTATAATGCAAAAATAGAAGTATAAAAAATAGCTCATGTAGCAGCATCCTATCACTCGAACTTCATTATCCACATAATTTTAAACTCTTTTGGTTGTCGAAGGTACATCCAATCCTTATGGTATGTATTTTTTAAATATAGTAATCAGTTACAAACTTAAAATTGATCTCTCCTCAATTATTTAGATAGGCGTATCTAAATTTGGATCAGTTTGAAACATGTTGACCTTCTATCAAATAATATAAAATTATTTAAGATGGAATGTTAATGGCTTTCTGATGAATGATTAAATTCCAAATTGACGATTTGGTACACGCTCTATCTGGAAAACTAATAAAAACTACATTTTCAACCTTTTAATTAAAATATTTTTCAGAAACATGTACCAGTAAGAGTTGGACATATACTAGCATAAACCAAAAACTTATTTAGTTCACTACATTCACTAATTTCCAGCTTTTTTTAATAGATAGAGGATACCGGAATTGATCAATTAGCTGTACATGACACAATTAAATGGAAGGAAGCATGTTTTGAATGAAACAGCACTACTACATGTACAAATAAATCGAAAAAAAAGAATCTCAGCCCTAAGACCAATGCCACTTTTGAACTTCTCTAAAAGAAAATATGGGCAAGGATGATAAGTCGTACCAAACTGGTGACAGAAAAAGAAAGTATATTAGAGGCAAGAGCGGCGACAAATATGCACGTAACGAGATCAAATCCGAGCAGAAGATTGAATGCTTGTGCAATGCCAAGCACCTGAAATATCCAACATAAATAAGAATTAAATTGCATTGCAACTATCATAGTTCTGGGCACAGGAATCTCTAGTAAATATTTAAATAGTACATCCATATTTTTCCAGTTCATGTTGACTATCTTTCTTCTATCCAAATGATATTACTTAAACACACTGTGCATAACTGAGGTCAATGAATATATAAAACAAGTATATTTAGCAATGTGACACTGAGTTATAGAACAATTATCAATTTAAATAAGATTGAATAAGGCTAAATTGTAAGTTAATGTGATGATATAGAAGAAGAGAGCGAAGAGGAAGAACATCAAGTACCATAGCCAGCTTGGAGATCAAGATAGACAATTCAGCTTGAATTCCCAATAGCATGCAAGTTGTCCTGCTATACTCCTCTTGGCAAATCTTTTTTTATGCAAAATAACAAGTGTTTAGCACAAGAAAGGGGCAATCATTGAAGTAAGATCTACCTAATTTGGAATGCCTTCACCCGGGTTTCTGGATTCAACGATCTGAAAAGAGCGACCTTCATGGCAGCTCATAATTTCATGCACAACTCACAATACGTAAAAGGTATCATGTATGCAAAGAAGAATGTCATGTATACTCCTACATAAAAGGTATCATGCACAACTCACAATACGTAAAAGGTATCATGTATGCAAAGAAGAATGTCATGTATACTCCTACATACATAGCAATGTCACATGTACTGCTAGACGACTTTAATGTCTTTACCATTTCATTCCATACTTTTTCTTCAAAATAATTCCAAACTACCCCTGTTATCACATCTTTCAAAATAGAACAGTAAATTGGAATTTCTGAAGAAAATAGGCAGACTGGCACATGTGATTAATGTCATGTCATACAGGGGCATAAAAATAGTTGCAACGTTATACAATTACATTTTGATGTCTTTTGAGGCACGCAAAAAAAATATTTATATCTACAGGAAAAGAGATAAACTAGTTAAGCGAAAACATATTTTGGTAGTATAAAGTTCAAGTTCATATTACAAAAGAAACACTAGTTCTTAATGCAACACGAGTGAAGCTAACATACTCCTAAGCTCACCAAGGGGTTGGTGAGCTTAACACAAAAACTAATAAAACGCTTCAAATGATAAATCTGAACCGTTGAGACCGATCTACATAACTAGTGATGTGTTTACATATCAAAATTTTTTATTTCTGAATTTGTTTAATATAAAGTCAAGCGGTCAAAAAACTAAAGGTCTGTGGATTATTTTCATCATTTTTGTCACATTTTGACCACTTGACTTTGCATTAAATAACACAAAAAAGTTACAAAATTTAATATGCAAACACATCACTCGTTATGTACATCGGTTTCAACGGTTCGGATATGTCATTTGAATTTGATTTCATTAACTTTTTAGTTAAGCTCACCAACTTCTTTGGCAAGCTTAGGAGTACGCTAGCTTTACATATGCAACACACAACATTCAATCTCAAACATTCAATATTGCAAATGCGCAACGTTTATGTGTTAAGTACCTCAGCTAGGTTCTTTCCAGTGACAGTGCTGATACATGTTGCCAGATACTGACACAAGATAGCGCAGAGGTTGAAAAACAGTAATGGCAAGATAAGATCCGAACCAAACCGAGAACCCGCCTCAACAGCTGCAACCCACTTCGCAAGGTCAACATAACTCATCGAGATCATCAGTGCAGGCCTCAGGGAAAGAAAAAAATGGTTTTTGTTGACAGTGGTCTCCATTTCGAGTCACCAGTTGGAGAAAGATAAAAAAGCAAGATGAAGAAGACGAAGACAGCACAAGGCAAGCTTTACACCAAAGATAGGAGCTTTATGTTAAATCAGGTAGCAATTTCTCAAGTTGCTAGAGCGTGACTATGCAGTTGACTGAAAACATGGAGAATGAAGCTAGGTGGTTATTTTGAGTATATTTTGGGGTTATGAAGCTGGACCACGTGGCTGGATCCTTACATACTGTGAAAAATCGCTTGATTTATCTCTTTGTTGCTGAAAATTTCAGGAGAGGTATCATATTATAGCAGGAGCTCAGAAGAAAACTTACCTATTTCTGGAGTAAATGGTTCTATATTATCCTCAGTTCAGTAATTAAACGCCGATCCTTCTAGCCTGAAATGAGTACAAGCAAAGGGCTGTTCAAAATTAAAAATTATCTACAGATACATGATTCCAATAAGTTAAGCTTTTTCATATGCCAAAAAAAAAGATTTTCTTGGAAAAAAGGACTGAAGAAAGATCCAATCTATGCCAAAGACAATATTCGACCAAACAGTGTTTACTGAGTAATTGCAGCTTGAGATCAACAATCCAATCTCTGAACAGTAATGAACTGAACCTCTGAGCTTGGATACACCTTGGATCAAGTAAAAACCTTATCTTTGTGAACAGGAATGAGTGTGATTGGATTTGTAAGGGGGAAAAAGGATTTACCTTTTACAAGCTTCTCACTTTACATGTTAAAATCGAAGGAATAAACAACACGGGGTGAGGTACAGAAAGGAAAGAGAGATGATTGGAGGTCGTTTGGTAGGAGTTCAATCTTAGAAAAAGGAGCGCGAATTGGAAGAAAGAGAGAGGAGAGGAGACTGTAGCTGAGCTATCCAAATGGGGAAATTTCCCTTTTGCCTGGTTGCCTTCTTCTCATCCCTTGATTATTTTATTATGCTTTAACTTATGTATACCCTTAAATTTCTAAGCAATTGCATAAACAGGAAAAAGAAAACATACAAAAAAGGCAATGTCATTAATGAAGTTATGAAGCAAAAATGATTGCTGGTACTGTATCTGTTATCATTATTGCTTTCATAAAACATTATCCATATTAAACAAGCTATTTATTATGACTATATATTATTAGTATTACAATGTTGGGAAAAAATATTGTGCCCTTTTTTATGACAAACTTTTTTTTTCTTTGTTTTTGTTACTTTTTTTGCCAATTTTTTTTGTCAACTTCTTCCATTTCTTAGTTGGTAAATTTTTTGTTATTTTTAATTCATATTATGAAAATTATTGTGCAACATTTAGTACAAATATGAGTAGATGGTTAAAGCTGAGAATACATTGCTGAGGAAGAAATACTTGGTTCTACCTTGTATGAGGAATCAAATCTGTTGTTCGTATAATTCTTTCTCTTTTCTGCTTGTTTCGATCTGAACCGTTTAAAACACATCTAACGGCTAAAGTATCTGCCTTCTGAATCAAATCACAGTCATCCGTGACGATCGATCGATCCGTGGCGGTCGGATCGAGCCGAGCACGACCCTGCTCGTCTCAAATACGAGCAGCACATTTATTATGACTGTAGGATGTTGTTTTTTTTTTATAAAAGTTTATAGATCTTATTTATCTGTTATTAAACAAATCGGATAATAAAAAGCAGGATATTATTTTTTTTAGCAACAGCACTGGATACCATTTCGTGAATTACATTATTTTATTTGAAATGAGGGAGTTTTTCATAATTATTATAAGTGTTTATATAAACACATGCTTTTATATTTTTGATATAAAATCAGTCACTTTAAGATCTCTTTATTAATAAAAAAAAGATTCACTTGATATCTAAATGTTTTTATCATTTTTACTTCTATATTATATGCATATAAAAGTATAAAAGTTAAAGATACAAATGAGATGAGATAGGTTGAAAGTTGAAAGCGACAAGGCAAGTATGCCACGTATAAATGTTTTCTCGCGGATACATGTGAAGTTCTCCATTTTCTGGAGGACACAATTATTATATGCTTAGTATCGGAGGCTGTCACATGAAATTCCCTTTATAAAATGTTTTTGGTGCGACCGTGACCGTGACCGTGACCGTGACCGTGACCGATGAGAAGCTGAGTCACAAGTAGGTCCCACATGTCAGACATCTAGGTCCCACATGTCAGACAAGTAGGTCCTCCAGGCTCCAGGCTCCAGCGACACAGACAGGTGTGGCCTCCTATTCCAAGGAGCTGGTTCCTTCAATACGAGACGCACTCTCTCTAATCTATTTCCCAACTTGCACTTTGCTGTTTTTATTTTTTCTTTTTTTCTTTTTTAAACTAAAATATGTGGTTATGACTTGTGAGTTGTGAATATCTCTTTGCGTACATGCCTTGCAAGTTGCAACCGGGAGTTCTCAAATCAAGTCAAAAGGTCGATTGTCATAAGAGACCCTGCTTAATGGGAATTTTACAACTTTTTATATCACCTGCAGTAAATTCAAATTTAGCACTCCAATTAATTATTTATTATTTCAGCTCCAACCGAACTTGCACAAACGTACGAATTATTTCGCACCTTGATCAACGTTAGTTTCTGATATTAAAAAACCATTCTATATATTTTTAATTTAATGCAAAACCACTTCAATTTACCCAAAAATAGTTGTACAAAAATAAGAATTTATGCGGCTTCCATTAATTAAAAGTGTGCATTTGTGCGGTTTCTAAGGCATATATTGGCACTGTCCTAAATTTTAATAATTTTTAGGAAGCGACTAACTGTCCTCCTTACACGCCTCTCATATACGATAAATGTAGTAGTCTTTATATACTGAATGTAAATTTTTATACTCAAATGTAGTAGTCTTTATACTATTGAACTAAATTCATTATAATAAATATTGAGTGTCAAGTTTTCATTTCTCAAGACATGTAGTATTTATTTGTAATTTTCTTGTTAATTATATACTGCAATGAATATTGTATCATGAAAGTCTTTATACTTTTGACAGTCTTCATTTCTCAGGAAATGTACACATAATACTTTATTTGACAGTCTCCATTTTAACATGGAAGTCTTTATATTAAATGTTACAAGTCTTTATACTGTATCACGTAATGTTTGTCGCGTAGCGGGGGACGCGAGAGGGAGACATGAAGTGGGAGATGATATATTAACTCTAATTTTTATACCAGTCGAAATTTTTTAAATATTATTAATAATATAAGAAATTTGAACATTTAGAAGAAGAAAAACATGTGAAATTCAAGTATAATTCGTGCGGGGTTGGCAAACTCGTTCCCAGACCGTTTCGATTTTGTGCCATTAAATAAGAAAAAAATTCTGCATCGTAAGAACGACCTGAGTTCGAACGAACCAAACACAACTTGAACTCGCCTTGATAAGCACAAAGCACACCAGCTGAGCCAACTCGTTTGTACATCAATCATGAGCTAAACTGACCGGCTCGAACTTGGTCGTTTCACCTCGAAGTAGCTCAAGCTCATCTAGTTTACAGTAAAAATCAAAATTTTATAATCAGACCAGTGTTATTTTTTCTATGATAGACGTTGATCCATAATTTATATAAGCTTGAACTTAATTTGTGAACAAATTGTAAAATCATTCAAGAACTAATTTTGACACGTCTTTAGTTTGTTTTGTGCAGGTTTAAACATGTATAATAAGGTATAGTTAAGGCCATATAATGATCCCTCGAGTCGAGAGAAGCATAATAAGATCAAGAGCATGAAGAATGAAGCAAAATGGAGCATTTTTTAGATCCACCCAAACATTATAACGCGATGACAACTCGTTATAAGTTAATAACACGTGCAAGCTTGAAGAAAATAGACAAAGTACTGAAAAAACTGAGAGATATTTAGCAATAACGGCTCAAGAACCCGTCATAACGAATTGAAAGGAGTTGAAACGAGTCAAGACAGTCTGGAGATCTGAAGCTGGAAAACTTGAGAGGTTTGTTGTGATAACACCTCAAAAACTCGTTATAACGAATGTGAACTCGTTATAATGAGATGTAAGTCATTATAACGAGTCTAGAGATCAACATGACCTATTGTTAGTGGCACAAACGCAGATGGGTATTTTGGAATACTAGCAACTCGCTATAACACTTCACTGAGATTTTTGCGAAAGACAAGTGATAACTTATAAATAGAGGGGCAAACCTTCGTTCCATGTCATGAAAAATACCATCTCAAGCTTTGAAGCATTCAAAGAACTCAGAGATCATCTTCATCAAGCAATCTAACCTCAAATTTAGCCATCATTGAGTGTTTTTGAGAGTTAGTTTTAGTGAATTGTCGATTCTTGTTAAGCGATTGATCTGTGTGTGATCTAGCTTAGTGTTTTAGTTTGATCCGTAAATGATCCTTGCAATAGACCCTTACATAGGCCCTTGTGAGGTATTGTAAGAGGTGCTGACTTGTTGATAAGTCTTTGTAAACACTTGTAGGATCTAGCTTAGTGTATTGTTTTCTGGAAATTTCAGAGAACAAGTTTTGTATTGATAGGAATAATTGCGACAACAATAAAATTGCTTGCGGTCGCAATGACTCTGAGAATTGGCACAAACAATTGAAGACAGGTTAATTGTGCCAAATATCCAGAAATTTGATTTTCTGTTAATTAGGAGTAGTGTAAATTAATTGTAATTTAGGATATATATAATTTATTTATATATAATTACAATTAATTTTGCTACAAAATTAATACTATTTTTTATCTTAATATATAGAATTTAGCTACATATCTATAATTAGTACAAAAGCTAATAAAAGCCAAGATAAAATTGCTAAATTATAAAAAGATTCAATTAAGATTAAAATGTAATATTCAAAAATATTTAGTAATTTTCTAAAGATTTTAGTAAATACTAAATATGTTTAAAGTCTATATATTGTAAAATATGTATATATATTTTATTAACAATAGAAAATTGATTAATTCTAATTTGAAGCCTCTATTAGTTAATAAATATATAAACATATTAAGAACGAGTAGTTCCCTTTTAGAATACGTCCTAATGTAGACTTTTACGATTTTAATCTATTCAAAGACAATTAGGAATACATGCCTCATCTTGTTAAACGATGGTGTTCGCTTCTGGACACTATCGCTAAAGTTACGGGCAAGATGACCCGTGAAAAGTAAAAGGACGTGCGTTAATAACAGATTATTAATTTCTCCTTTCGAAGGATTAATACGTTAAGTAGTTATTAATACACATAAAGTAAGGTGCATAAAGAAAAGCAATGAGAAACTACGTGCTAGTGATGTCTAGAAAAGCTTGCGTGATTGTAAGGTTATACCTGTAGAGTGTGTCGTCCAACAACACAAGCTTGTGATCTCGGATTTTCACTTTCGAATACACGCTCGATAGGACAGGCGTCAAACTATCGAGGACGAGATGGTAAAGGAGATGCCCAACATGTCTTTAAGGACAAGATGACCAAAGAAAGAACATTAAACGAAGACGATTACGGTGCTAATACCATTTGGAAGAAGATGACAACTTGCATTCGAAAGGTAACTACACAGATATTCAAAGTAACTAAGGGAAATAGACGTGAACCTAAAGACACTTGGTGGTGAAACGAGAACGTGAAAAAAACTATCAAGGAGAAGAAAAACTACTACAAGTGTTTGCAACATGATAAGAGTGAAGACAATGTACAAAAGTATAAAACGGTAAAAAATAATGCAAAGAAAGCTACGAGTGAAGTAAGAGATCGAGCTTATGAGGATCTATGTCATAAGTTAGCTACGAAGGAAGACGAAAAAAACGTCTGTAAGATTGCCAAACTCAATGAGAGAAAGACGAGAGATTTTAGCCAAGTCAATTGCATCAAGGATGAGACAAATAGACTTTTGGTGAAAGATGACAAGATCAAGAACAGATGGAGAGAATATTTCGACAAGTTATTCAATGAAGAGAACGAAAGCACTATGGTTGAGCTAGACGACTTTTGACGACACCAACAGGCGAGTAGTAGGAGTAAGGCTTTAAAGAGAATGAAAGTAGGTAAGACTTTAGGCTTGATAACATCCCATCGAGATATGGAGATGCCTTGAAGATGTAGGAGTAATATGGTAAACTAAGTTGTTCAACAATATCTTCCGGTCAAACAAAATGCCGGACGAGTGGAGAAGAAGTATATTAGTACCTATCTTCAAGAATAGAGGAGATATTCAAAGTTGTATTAGTTACAGAGGAATCAAGCTTATGAGCAATATAATGAAGCTTTGAGAGAGAGTGATTGAGCATCGTTTAAAGAAGATGACAAGCATTACGAAAAACCAATTTAGTTTTATGCCCGGACGATCGACTATGGAGGCGATTTCTTGACAAGATAGAGAGAAATAGAGAGTAGAAGAAGGATTTACATATGATATTTATCGACTTGGATAAAGCGTATGACAAAGTACCGAAAAAGATCATGCAGTGAGCACTTGAAAAGAAGAAAGTCTCAACAAAGAATGTTAACTTATCAATGATATGTAAATAATGTTGTGACTAGCATCAGAACATGTGAGAACGAGACTGATGACTTTCTCATTAAGATGGGATTAAATCATGAGTCTGTCTTGAGCCTTACATTTAGCGATCGACGAGATTACAAAATATATACAAGACGACGAAACTGATGACTTTCCCAACAAAGAATGTTAACTTATCAAGGATATGTATAATAATGTTGTGACTAGCGTCAGAACATGTGACGGCGAGACTGATGACTTTTTCATTAAGATAGGATTAAATCAAGAGTCAGTCTTAAGCCCTTACATTTTTCCTTAGCGATCGATGAGATCACAAAATATATACAAGACGATATCCCTTGATGCATGCTCTTTGCAGATGATGTTGTCTAATGGGCAAAAGTAAAGTAGGGATGGACAAATTAGAGTTGTAGAGGAAGCGTCAGAATCAAAAGGTTTTAGACTTAGTAGGACTAAGATTGAGTATATAAAGTGCAAGTTCAGTAGCGTTCGATCAGAAGATGAAGATGTCAGTTTAGATGAACAAGTAGTGCCTAGAAAAAACTCCTTTCAATATTTGAGATCGATGCTACAAAGTAATGGTGAGATTGACGAAAATGTTAGCCATAGAATAAGAGCATGTTGGATAAAATGGCGACAATCATCTTGCATCATATGCGACAAGGTCCCACAAAAGTTGAAATACAAGTTCTATAGGACGACAATCAGACCCACAATATTGTGTGGAGCAGAATATTTGGTTACTAAAGGACAACACATACAAAAAATGAGCATGACAGAGATGCGTATGTTACGATGGATATGTGGACATACAAAAGGGATCGCATTAGAAATGACGATATACATGACAATGTTGGAATTGCATCGATTAAGAGAAAATTATCCAACATCGTTTGAGATGGTATGGACATATCTAGCGGAGGCCTTCTGCTATACCGATACGTGGAGCTTTAAGCCGCCTCAAAAACACGAGAAAGGATGAGAGTAACCGAAATTGACATGAAATGAAGTTGTAAAAAAAAACTTCAAGACATGAAATGTCTCCAAAGAGTACATAAAAGTCAACGATTCACATACTAGAATCGTAACAAACTAAATTTTAAAAATAATATTATAATTGTACGACTTTAGTCCAGAATTAACGTAAAATACTAGTCTAAACTTATGATTGGTATAATAGTGTATCACTATTATTATCATTTTATACTTATTTTTACTATTTATTATTATTGATATTGATATTTCTTTTCAGATTTGATTTAATTTCTAACCTACTCCAATTTATTTTGAAAATACAGGCTGCGTTGTTGTATACTAGTTAAGCTTAACAAACTTCTATACTTGAGAGTTAAGCAGCCATTGTATTCTTTTTATCTTAATATTTCTAAACTATTGTGCAACATCGATCAGTGCCTTAACAATAACAATTCTACATGAAACACCAATTCTCCAAGTAGTTCTATATTTGTACTTTAACCAACTGCAATTTAACTCATACTAATGCTAAATTTCTCCATAATAAGGAAAATTGCAATATAGAATAAATCTGAAATTTAAAAATAATTCAAACCCTACTAAGCATGTTTCTGCAAGAACATACTACTATTTCCTTCACTGGCTGGAAGAACTTTAAGTACCTGAAAAAAATGAGTCGAGATAAGTAGCACACTGCACGCCCTGATGAAATTAAAATGACCATAAAATAGCCAGTGAACTTAGTGCATACATGGTACAGACCGAGGAAAAGGCGAATAACGATGTGATGTGATGGGGACAGTGTAAAAACAACCTATACTATCAAGTCTTTGATTTTTTTTTTAAAATCAACAAAACCACATTAAGGCGGCGACACGAGCACTCTACAGAGAGTAGTCACCAAGTTGGTGCATTTGGCCGGGCCAGATGCCACCACATGAACAAAACTCCATGAGAAAAGAACACCAACTCCAATAACTCATGTGCCACTTCAGAATTAAATGACAACTTCACTGACGCCATTTTGAGCAGAATCTTCTCATAGTGAGCTGCCATACATTCTTAATATATTCAGCCATTTTGAACAGAATACTAGTTAGACAGCGATTATATTCTTTTTTATCTTAATATTTCTAAAATGTTGTGCAAGCATCAACTGGTGCCTTGACAAATGGTAGTTTAACAATTATACATGAAACACCAATTCTACAAGTAGTTCTGTAATTGTTCTTAACTAACTGTAATATCACCCATAGTAATGCTAAATTTGTCCATAATAAGAAAAATTGCAATAGAAAATAAATCTGAAATTTAAAAAATAATCCAACCCTGCTTGACATGTTTCTGCAAGAACATACTTCTATTTCCTTCACTGGCTTGGAGAACTTTAGGACCTGAAAAAAATAGTTGAGATAAGTAGCACACCTTGACGAAATTAAAATGACCTTAAAAGGGCGAATGAACTTCCTGCATATGGTGGTAGAGACCGAGGAAACATCGGTTAGATGTGATGTGATGGAGAAAGTGTAAAAGCAAACTATACTATCAAGTCTTTGATTTGAAAAATATCAACAGAAAAAACACATGAATGCGACGACGCGCGTACTCTATACACAGTCACCCAGTTGGTGGATTTGGCCAGGACAGATGCCACTACATGATAAAAGCTCCTCCATGTGAAAAGAACACCAATCCAACAACTCCTGTTCCATTTTGCAACTCCTACAAAACAAATTAATTTGTAAAGAAAAGTTAATTGTTTTAGGACTCGAGATAATCATATTGGATGATTAGCAAATATCAAAGAATAGAACAAAATAATAAGTTTTGTACCTTCAGAAATTGTATCAAAGAAAAGTTTATACAACCGATTTATTGGATATACAGTGCTGAAGGATCGCATCCAGAAATTGTGGCGACCAACAGGTAACCATGAAGTCCTTGATCTTGAGAACAACTATATTATCCGATTCGACATGGAGGAAGACTGGATGAAAGCCTTATTTGGTGGGCCCTGGATTGTACTAGGCACCTACCTAACAGTGCAACCGTGGACACCACAGTTTGATGTTAGAGAAAAAGAACCATCAACAATAGTAGCTTGGTTGCGTATCCCAGAGTTACCAGTGCACTTTTACAAAGAGAAATTTTTGAGAATTTTGGGTAATCAAATAGGTGAAATTATAAAGGTGGATGCTAACACAACAGAAGCTCACAGGAGCAAGTTTGCTAGGATGGCAGTGAAACTCGATGTGTCTGAATCATTAAAGGACAGTATTGACATCAACCAAAGATCATATAGAATTGAATATGAAGGCTTAAATGCAATATGTATGAAATGTGTCAGGATTGGGCACACAAGAGAAAGGTGCAATGCAAATCAAAGTGAGTCTAGCAAAAAGGGGGCTCAGGAAGAGGAGACACTTCATGCTGAGAACCAACACAACAAAGGGCAGAATGAGCAAAACATATTTCAAAAAGCAGGACAAGCTGAGGAAAAGATAGGTTCATGGGTGCAAGTAAGGCATTACAGGAAGAAAAGCTCAAAACCTCAGAAGGAAGGATTAATAAATGGGCAGGCAAGTGAACATGGCAGTAAACAAAGGCAACTCGTACAGGGGTCGAGGTTTTGGGCACTAGAGGATGAAGAACCATATAATAAAGTAACTAACAAGTCGACAGAAATGGATGAGGTGTATGTTGAGAGAAGCATAAGGTTGGCTAAGTCATCTGGGGAAACAAGTAGGTTCCAAATTCGGAGGAACTCGTTAATCAAGAATCAAGGTAAAAGAGTAATGAATAAAGAACCGATGGTAGTAGGCCCTTTAGAGCATTCAGGAGAAGAACAAGGAAAATCTGACAAGATGATGATGGGTCGGAAATTTGGGGTGGATTCAAGCAAAGAAATAGCATTAAGCCAAAACACCAGTGACATTACAGCAAAGAATAAAAGCTTCCAGGCGGGCTCTATCAGTTCCAGCCAGGGTTTTAGAATCCAATATACAAAGAAAAGGGCAAGATTTAGTTTAGGAGAAAAGAGACCATATGTAAACGATACAGGGGAAATCATCACAAAACCTTCCAAAAACCCAACCATAAAAACATAAAAACCTTGCAGATGCTTCTAAAACCACCAGATCCATTGCAAAGTAGGAGGGATGAAGGAGTCGAGGGAGGAAGTTTTGAATGCGAGCCAGAGAGGGCTGATGTTGCATTACCAAACCCGAATTAGGGTGGCTAGGTGTATGCGGTCTCTCACTCAATTTAGTTTCTGATGGAAGTACAACCAAAGAATATAATGGTGTGGAATGAAGGGGTATAGGAAATAAGAGAACGCAACAAGTTATACATGAACTAAGAAGGAAATACAAACCTAGTGTTTGTGTTTTAGAGAAAACATGGATTAATGGACAACGAGCAACTCAGGTGATTGAGAAACTGGGCTTCACTCGTTCGTTTAGAGTAGAAACAGAAGGATTTTCAGGGGGCATCTGGATGCTATGGTAACATTTGGAGGTGGAAGTCAATATAATTGAGTACCACAAACAATTTATTCACTCAGAGGTCAAAGTTCAAAGATGGTGAATCATGTTTATTTACTGGTGTGTATGGCAGCCCAAGAGAAGCAGAGAAAAAGGAACTGTGGGAACTGACAAGGAACATGGCAAGCACAACCAACAAAGCATGGTGCTTGGCTGGGGATTGGAATACAATTATGCACCCATCGGAGAAAAGAGGAAAGGTGCCTGTATCATGGAAAACATGTGAAGAATTTCAAAATTGGGCTCGAGAATGTAAGGATGACCTAGGATTTGTAGGAAAGAGATTCACATGGTCCAGAGATGGAACATACGAAAGATTGGATAGATTCATGGCCAATCAGGAATGGATCTCTAATCACTCTAATGCAGTGGTGCAACATCTTGCTCGAATCCAATCAGACCATTGTCCGCTACTTCTAAAGTGCAACAACTCTATTGGGTCTGAGAGAAAGGAGAGAGAATTCAGATTTCAAGCAGCATGGTTAACTCACCCCAAAATTTCGGAATTTGTCGAGAAAAACTGGGACAAACAAGCAGAATTGAGTGAAGCAGTATCAAGATTCACTAATAAAGTGCAACACTGGAACAGAACTACTTTTGGCCACATAGTTTGGAGGAAAAATAGGCTGGTGGCTAGATTGAATGGCATTCAAACAGCATTGGCAAAAAGGCACTCTAATTTCTTACTCTCCCTCGAAAAGCAGTTGCAGAATGAGTTATCACTTGTACTTGAGCAAGAAGAAATCATGTGGATGTAAAGATCCAGATGCCAGTGGTTAAAAAACGGTGATAAAAACACAAAGTTTTTCCATTCTTTAACCAAGGCAAGACAAAGAAGGCAACAAGTGACAGCTTTGCTCAATGAAAATGGTGAACTAATTACTGATTTTGCTGAATTACTCAGGTTAGCTATGGAATACTTCAAAAACATTTTCAAAGAAGATGGGGACAATCAAGTTGATGGGCAATATCACAAAGGTGCTTTCCCTTCTATTTCAGTAACTATGGAGAATTCTTTAACAACTAAATTTAATATGGAAGATGTCAAGAAGGCTCTTTTTAGTTGTGGTGCCTTGAAGGCTCCAGGGCCAGATGGCTTCCAACCAATCTTTTATCAAAAAAAATTGGGTGACAGTGAGAGAGATTCTGGTAAGATGGATCTCGACAGTGTGGGAAGGAGATGTTGAATTTGGAGATACTAACAAAACTATCTTGTGCCTGTTGCCAAAGGTTCCTCACCCACAAAACATGACTCAATTTAGACCAATCGGATTATGCAATGCACCCTATAAATTCGTGACTAAAATAATAGTTCAAAGGTTAAAATTAGTGCTACCAACCTTAATTGGAAGAGAGCAAAGCAGCTTTGTACCGGGGAGACAGATTATTGATAATATTCTCATTGCTCAAGAAGTGGTACACACCTTCCACACAAAAAGAAATGGGAAAGGGTATCTAGAGATTAAGGTGGATCTTGAAAAGGCATACGACAACTAAGGTGGAAGTTCATAGAAGAAACTTTAGTTGATGCAAAATTGCCAACTTCACTAGTATAATTTGAGATGCATCTCGACTGCCAAAATGTAAGTGAAGTTCAATGGACAATTATCCGAGACCTTCATTCCCCAGAGAGGCATTCGACAGGGGGACACACTGTCACCATATATATTTGTCCTATGCATAGAAAGATTGGCCCAAAGGATAAGGAAATTGGTGGAGGAAAAGAAATGGAAACCAGTGTTACTCAAGAAGGGAGGCCCTTTACTATCTCACTTGCTATTTGCAAATGATATGCTACTTTTAGCAGAGGCATCAGATGAGCAAGTGTCAATCATCAAAAGTGCATTGAAATAATTTTGTCATCACTCAGGACAGAAGGTCAGTGCTCAGAAGACAAGGGTGTTATTCTCCACAAACTTACACAGAACAATCCAAATCAGATTGGCTAGTAAGTTGGATTTTATCAGAACAGAATGCTTAGGCAAATACTTGGAGGTCCCATTGGTAAGGGGTAGAATTACAAGGAAAACTTATGAAGAAGTAAAATTGAATGTGGGGAGAAAACTTGCTAATTGGAAGATCACATCATTATCTCTAGCTGGGAGATTAACACTAGCTAAAGTGGTACTAGCAGCTATGCCCAACTATGTGATGCAGACCACCAAACTACCAGTGTCATTATGTGATGAGCTTGATCAGAAAATTCGAAATTTCATATGGGGAAGCACAGCTAGCAACAGGAAAGTACACTTGGTGGCTTGGGAGAAAATGTGTAGAACAAAAGATGAAGGAGGGCTGGGGTTAAAGAGATCTAGAACTCAGAATGAACTATTCCTCATGAAATTGGTGTGGCGTTTCATTGCTGAAAAAAGATGCCCTATGGGTCCAAGTTCTAAGAAGTAAGTACAGTATTGCAGGAGATGATGAACACAACTTCATAGTAACAAGAGCAATATCACATCAATGGCGTGCAATGTTATCAGTACTAGAGAAGACTAAAGAAGGAATCAAATGGAGAATAGGAGATGGTAGGAGGATCCTCTTTTGGCATGACAAGTGGTTAGACACAGGCGAGGTGTTATCTGACATTGTGCCACATGAGGTATGAAGTAATTCTGATTCAGCCAAAATTGGTGATATGGTGGGAATGGATGGTGACTGGAATTGGAGAATACTACACCAGCTTCCTCAACACATAAAAAGTAGGATAATAGCTACCAAAGCACCATGCAGGAATGAGCCTGATAAGGAAATTTGGGGAAGCACACCTCAAGGACATTTCACCATGCAATCTGCATATGAGTTAATATCTGAATCCTCTCAACAGACAGATAGAAGTTGGGCTGAAATCTGGAAACTAAAAGGTCCACAAAGGCTGAGGATATTCTTGTGGCTCTGTTTTCATGAAGCATTACTCACAAACAAGAAGAAGGCAACCTGTAACATGTCAGAAGATGCCAGTTGTGTGAGGTGTAGGGGTGGTATCGAATCATGCATCCATGCTTTGAGAGATTGCAGAGAGGCCAGCAAAGTGTGGAGAATACTGGTACACCCATCTAAACTGAGTGAGTTCATGCAAGGTACTTGAAAAGCTGGCTAATAGCAAGTATCTCAGACAATTGGGGATCCAAAGACAAAGACTACTGGCAATCCATATTCCTATTTGCAATCTGGCAAATATGGCATTCAAGGAATCAGTGGATATTCCAAGATCTCAACACAAACTGAGATCAGGTAGCATCACTAGTGTCAAAGAAGGTTGTAGAATTTAGAAGGGTGCGGGTGCAAGCAACCAGTCATGGCTCTATTGGCAATCCTGCTACTGACAATCAGAGGAAATGGACGGTTCCCCAAACTGGATGGACAAAACTAAATGTCGATGGTGCAATATGCGTGAGCAACAAAAAAGCAAGAATAGGTGGCTTGCTAAGGGATGATAAAGGAATGTGGCTCAAGGGATTCATGAGAAACCTAGGAGTATGTCCTGCGTTTATAGCAGAACTATGGGCGGTACTAGAAGGTCTCAATCTAGCCTAGAGATAGGAGTATAAGCAGGTAGAGGTGGAATCAGACTCATGGGAGGTCATCCAGGCAATCGAGAGTGAGATTGATCATACAAATGGTGGAACTTCTCACCAACTGGTACAGGAAATTGCTCTGCTAGCTAAAAGTTGGATTGTCAAATTTTGGGCAATAGGAAGAGATGGGAACAGCTGTGCTGATATGCTGGCAAAAGAAGCCATAGATGGAAATCCTGAAATGAGAATTCTGAACACTCCAAACACCAAGATGCATTTATTGCTTTTTCTTGATAATTCTATTGTAAACTAGATGTTATTTGAAGCTTAATACCCTGTTTATCCAAAATAATTAACAACTTCGCTGACATCATTTTGAGCAAAATCTTCTCATAATGAGCTGCCATACATTCTTAATATATTCTGCCATTTTGAGCAGAATACTTACAGTTAGACAACCATTTTATTCGTGCATATGGTGGTACATACGAGGAAAAGTCGGGTAACGATGTGATGTGATGGGAACACAAGGTAAAAGCAACCAATACTATCAACTTTATGATTTGAAAAGAAAAATCATCTTAAAAAACGCATGAAGGCGACGGCGTGGGAACTCAACAAAAAGTAGTTACCCAGTTTGTGGATTTGGCAATGCCACCACAATAAAAGCTCCTCCATGTGAAAAGAACACCAACTTCAATAACTCCTGAGCCATTTTGCAGCTCCTACAAAACAAATTAAGGTACAAAAAATTGATTGTTTTAGGACTCGAAATAATCATATTGGATGATTAGCAATTCATCAAAGAAGAGAACAAAATGATATGTTTTATACATTCAGAAATAAAAGACAACTTCGCTGGCGTCATTATGAACAGAATCTTCTCTCAATACATTCTCCTGCTCAACTATTCACAAACTTCATAGTTAATCAAATTATTAGAAAGTATGAACACATAAAGATGAGAAGTCAAAAGATGGTACCAATAGATCTAAATGTGTAAATTTAACAAAAATAATACAAATTTGAGGTTGTTAACATATTTTATCAAATAAATAGACTTTAGTTATATATAATTCTAAGGTTCTTTGCAGACTTGGCAGTAAGGAGTTTAAAGACAAAAACGAAACTAGCATTGGGCAGGCTCATGACTAGAATACATTGAAGGACTCTTTACATTGTTAAATTTGTATTATTTAACAAAAATAATACAAATTTGAGGCTGTTAACATATTTTATCAAATAAACTTTAATTATATATAATTCTAAGGTTCTTTGCAGACTTGGCAGTTAGTAAGGAGTTTAAAGACAAAAACCAAACTGGCATTGGGCAGGCCCATGACTAGCATACATTGAAGGCCTCTTTATACAAAAGAAAAATAAAAATGTTCGAAGGATAACTTACTCGAGTAAAGATAATCGAAGGACAAAATACTACTGAGGGACGCGAAATACACGAGATGTGTATGCCTTAATTGCCATCTGAATTCCAAAAAGAAAATATCGCACAAATTGTGATTAATTCCATGAACTACAATATTAATAATATATATATGGTTAGAAAGTTGACTTTTTCTTAATTTGACATCCATAAGCCAGAAATCAATAATGCACAATATTACTAATATAAATATGGTTAGAAAGTTGACTTTTTCTTAATTTGACATCCATAAGCCAGAAATCAATAATGCATTCATTTGATGAGATCAAATATCACACCCAATCAAATAATCAAGAGATCAATAAAACTAAAAAGGAATGGTGGGATTCGCAACCAGTGTTGGATCAATGACAAGCATACATCAAAAGATTCTTTATCCAAAAGAAAAATAAAAATATTCGAAGAAGAACTTACTCAAGTAAAGATAACCAAGGGAGAAAATACTAATGAAGTTAGCAGAAAACATGAGGTGTGTATACCTCCATTGCCATCAGAATTTCAAAAAGAATATAATACATCAGATGTGATTAACTCCATCGACTATAATATAAATATGGTTAAAAAACTTGACTTTTTTAAATGACACTCATAAGCCAGTAATCAATAATGCAATTATTTTAATGGGATCATATACCAAACCGAACCAAATAATCAAGAGATTAATAAACTAAAAAAGGGAAGGTGTAATTTGCTCAAACCATTGTTGGATTTGGCAAGTAAACCTTAATAAACATCAATTACCCAAGTAGTTCTGTATTGTTATCCACCTACCGCAATTTCACTCAAATACAAACCATAATAATGCTAAATTTGTACATAATAAAGAAAATTGAAATAGAAAATAAATCTTAGACTAAAAATTAATTCAAACCTTGTTTGACACGTTTCTGCAAGAATGTAATTCAATTTCCTTCACTGGCTTGGAGAACTTCCAGGACCTGAAAAAATGAGTTAAAATAAGTAGCACGTCCTCACAAAATTCAAATGACATTAAAATGACCAGTTAACTTTGAGCATATGGTACAGACTGAGGAAAAGTCAGGCAAGGATGTGATGTGCTGGGGACAAAGTGTAAACGCAACCTATACTAACAAGTCTTGATTTAAAAAAAATCAACAGAAAACCAGATGAAGTCGGCGATGCGAGCACTCTACTAAAAGTAGTCACCCAGTAATGGTGGATTTGGCCCGGGCAGATGCCACCACATGATAAAAGCTCCTCCATGTGAAAAGAATACAAACTCCAATAACTCCTGCGCCGTTTTGCAGCTCCTACAAAACAAATTAAGGAAAAGAAAAGTTTACTGTTTTAGGACTCAAGATAATCATATTGGATGATTAGCAAATATCAAAGAAGAGAACAAAATGTTAAGCTTTGTACCTTCAGAAATAAATGACAACTTCGCTGGCGCCATTTTGAGCAGAATCTTCTCACAATGAGCTGCCATACATTCTCCTGCTCAACTATCAACAAACAGTTTAGTTATACAAAATATTAGAAAATATAAACACAGAAAGATGAGTAAAAATAAGCTGGTACCAACAGATCTAACGGTGTAATTTAACAAAATTGATATATTTGAGTCAGGCAACATAATTTACCAACCAAATAGACTTTAGTTATATATAATTCTAAGGTTTCTTTGCAGACTTGGTGGTTAGCAAGGTGTTTCAAGACAAAAACATAACTAGCATCCCGCAGGCCAATGATTAGCATACATTGAAGGCATGTTTATCCAAAAATAACAAAATTTTTGAAGGAGAACATACTCGAGTAAAGATAACCAAAGGAGAAAATACTACTGAGGTTCACGAAAAACACGAGATGTGTATGCCTCCTTTGACATCTGAATTCCAAAAGAAAAATACACACCAATTGTTATTAGTTCCATCGACTACAATATTACTAATATAAATATGGTAAGAATCTTGACTTTTCTTAATTTGACGCCCATAAGCCAGAAATCAATAATGTATTTATTTTAATGAGATCAGATACCAAACAAGAGAAAATAATCAAGAGATCAATAATGTTATACACCGTCAAGTACGCTTCAGGAGTGAAAAGGTCAGGACACGGCCAATACCCTGCAAGGGACCGGTATGTGAAACAAAAAGATCAAGTAAGAAATTGATTGTTTTAGGACTCGAAATAATCATATTGGATGATCAGCAATTATCAAAGAAGAGAACAAAATGACAAGTTTTATACATTCAGAAATAAATGACAACTTTATTGGCGCCATCTTGAACAGAATCTAACTATAAGGCAGCAACTTTTTATTTATTATTATACAATTTGCGCTTGGCAAATCGAGAACACGAAATGGTTACCGGGAAAAATAAATGTCAGTGCATGAAATAGAACAAAAAAATTTCTACCTGTTAAAGCATTGGCAAAACAGCAACTGCGTAGGAACTTTGAGCTTTGTTGGAGATTTAGATGTAATTGTGGGATCTATTTATAGAAAATTAAAGTGTATTAAGTGATGAATGAACTCAGGAGACGCCCTACAATTCTGTTATTTTCAATTCAAACAATGTTGACATGTAATTGCACAATTGTTGATCTCCGAATTAGACAAGGGAGATATGAATTGGCAAATGCATACCACAGAATGCATATAATGCGGGCCTAAACTTTATTTTTTTAGCATTTTCTCATGATAACAAGTCCATTAATCAAGCCATCCCTCCGAGGTATGCATATGGTAAATTATATTTACAAATTGACACTACTAAACAAATTTAACAACCAACAAATTAGTTATCAAAATAAATAAAAAATAAAATAATAAATATAATTTTACAATTTGAAATTTAATTAGTAAATTACAAAATGACTTAACAGAGTCATGTTGGGTAGCACTTAGTAAGGGAACAACCATTCACATCTTTTTCACTAGCACTCGATGGTAATCACGTTTGTTAAATAAGAGATTGTCTGTATATCGTTTATACAATCACAAATGATGCATTGACAATCATTTTACATGACAATCAGTATAACTGACAAAAAATTACTACAAAAATAAAATATACGATTGTAAATGTTTATATTGTAAATATACCATCGACAATGTTTACATAGTTTGTAAATATAGCTTCTTTGAAACAGTTCAAATTTGGACCATATACTATGAAATTTACAAAGTACAACAATTAAAGAGCCCAACCAGCAACAACAAAGGCTATCACTGTTCCCAAACTGACCCAATAATTCTAACTATAAGGCAGCAATTTGTTATTTATTAGTATACAATTTGCACCTGGCAAATCGATAACTCGAAATGGTGACAAGGAAAATTAAATGTCAGTGCATGAAATAGAACAGAAAAAATTCTACCTGTTGAAGCATTGGCAAAACAGCAAGCAGCTTCAAAGCAGGTGTAGCCAGCTAGACGAATGAGGCCATCCATTGCGAATGTCATTTAATTGAAAACCTCAAAAAAAGCAAAATGCATCTAATAAAAAACACCACAAATTAGTTGCAAAGCAAAAAAAGAATTTTGTGATTATTCAGCAATTGTTATCAAGGACGTGGTAAGAACCATGGTTTATTTTGCAGAAATATCAAGACAGCTTTAATTGTAGGCGACAACAACTCTGATTTGGCCGAAAAAATTAGGAAAATGAAGAGTAAAGAGAACTATAAAAGAAAGAAAGAACTGCCCACCTTGTACCAGACGATGGCAATTAGAAGCAATGATAGCATAAATAATCAAATGCAGGAAGCAAAGATGGTGAAACTGAATCAGCAACACAGGCAATGAGAATGATGGTGAAAACCAATGAAAAAAGGGAAGAGCTGATAGACATTACTGGTGGCGAGCAAGCGAAGCAAGGGCGGAGCAGAGGATCTGGGAACGGAATATATGCTGAGACAGAATGCAACACAACAACAGAAGTAATGTAGAAAGCATGGTATTTTAGGTTCTGAAGCAAAGACATTAAAAAATAGCAAAGAAAAGAAAGCAAAAGCAAAAAAATAAAATATAAACATCTCATCAACAAGAAGGGCTGTAACGAAGAAAGTGCCATGACAATGCTGTTGAAAAGAAAAAAGAATAAACATTTATATAAGATAAATATCCATAGTTCTGACAATGTTGTTAAATGAGACTTGAACACCTATGATGCAATAGCATTGACCCATATTTTGTACTCTTCAAACTCAAGTGCCATGACCTACACATAACAAACCACAATTTATTTAGGAGCTTTTGTGAGCTCTTGGTTAGTAAATACCAGTAATTTTTGTTTATATATCCAAACAACATATATCATCTTTGCAACATGCAATATGCATGAGGCTGTCACAGATTTAGATGTTAATTCCAAGTTCATTAAATTTGTTTCTCCAAAACTTGATTTTTAGTAATATAATAATTTGTAGTAATTTAAAATATCTTTTTGAGTTCTGGCAGTATTTTAGCAAATAGATGATAATTGTCGTGTTCTGACAAAACCAGGCGGGAACAGCCTGTTATAGATCGTCGAGTGCGCTTCAGGAGTGAGAAGTCAGGACATGGCCAACATCTCGCAAGGTACCGGTATGTGAAACAAAAAAATCAAGTAAGAAATTGTTAGTATTTCAATTATAATTTAAATCAATAGTTAAATCAATATAGAGACATAAACTAATAATAATCTTAGCATGAATATTCAGTATCAAGTCATCGGACTCAGATTCAAGGATTCAAGACCCACAGAATTAGAAATGCTAGTATCCCTTGCTAAGGACAATTTCATACCCATCTGATATAGTCAAACCAGTATAAGCCTAAAAATCATTTTTGTTTTATATTTGTGTAGCTTAACAAACTTCTACACTTCTAGTTAGCCAGCCATTGTATTCTCCTTATATTTAATATTTCTAAAATGTTGTGCAAGCATCAACTGGTGTCTTAACAATTAGCAGCTTAATAATGCATGAAACACTAATTCTCCAAGTAGTTCTATAATTGTACTTGACTGACTGCAATTTCACCAATAGTAACACTAAATTTCTACATATTAAGAAAAATTGCAATAGAAAATTAATGTGAAATTAAAAAATAATTGAAACTCTGCTTGGCATGTTTCTACAAGAAAATACTTCTATTTCTTGCACTGGCTTGGGGAACTTCAAGGACCTGAAAGAAAAATAGTTGAGATAAGTAGCACACCCCGAAGAAATTAAACTGACCTTAAAAAGGTCAATGAACTCCGTGCATATGGTGGTACAGACCGAGAAAAAGTCGGGTAACTATGTGATGTGATGGGAAAGAAGTGTAAAAGCAACCTATACTATCAAGTCGTTAATTTGAAAAAAAAAAAAACAGAAAAACCACGTGAATGAATGCGACGACGCGAACACTCTACACACAGTCACCCAATTGGTGGATTTGGCCAGGGAAGATGCCACTACATGATAAAAGTTCCTCCATGTGAAAAGGACACCAATCCAATAAATTATGTGCCATTCTGCAGCTCCTACAAAACAAATTAAGGTAAAGAAAAGTCAATTGTTTTAGGACTCCAAATAATCATATTGGATGATTAGCAATTATCAAAGAAGATAATAAAATGACAAGTTTTATACATTCAGAAATAAATAACAGCTTCATTGGCGCCATCTTGAGCAGAATCTAACTATAAGGCAGCAACTTTTTATTTATTATTATACAATTTGCGCCTTGGCAAATCGAGAACACGAAATGGTGATCGGGAAAATTAAATGTCATGCACTGACATTTAATTTTCCCGATCACCATTTCGGCAATTCAATAATACCATTGCGACTGTTATATCATTGAAAACCTCAAAAAAAAGCAAAATGCATCCAATAATAAACACCAAGTCAGTTACAAAGAAAAATAGAATTTTGTGATTATTCAGCAATTCTTATCAAGGACATGGTAAGTACCATGTTTAATTTTGCAGAAATATCAAGACAGCTGAAATTGTAGGCAACAACAACTCTGAGTTGGCCAAAAAAATTAGGCGAAATGAGGAGTAAAGAGAACTATAAAAAGAAGAAAGAACTACCCACCTTGTACCGGACGATGGCAATTAGAAGCAATGATAGCATAATCAAATGCAAGAAACAAAGATGGTGAAACTGAATCAGCAACACAGGCAATGAGAAATGATGAAGAAACCAATGGAAAAAGGAAGAGCTGATAGATAGAACTGGTGGCGAGCGAGCGAAGCAAAGGCAGAGCAGAGGATCTGGGAACAAAATATATGCTGAGACAGAATGCAACTTCAAGGACCTGAAAAAAAATGAGTCGAGATAAGTAGCACACCTGACGAAATTAAAATGACCTTAAAATGGCCAGTGAACTTCGTGCATATGTGGTACAGACCGAGGAAAAGCCGGACAACAATGTGTTGTGATGGGGATAAAGTGTAAAAGCAACCTATCCTATCAAGTCTTTGATTTGAAAAAAAAATCAACAGAAAATCTACATTAAGGCGGTGACGCAAGCACTCTACAGAAAGTAGTAACCAAGTTGGTGGATTTGGTCGGAACAAATGCCACCACATGATAAAACCTCCTCCATGTGAAAAGAACCCCAACTACAAAAAGTAGTAACTCTAAAGAAAAGTTGATTGTTTTAGGACTCGAAGCAATCATATTGGATGATTAGCAAATATCAAAGAAGAGAACAAAATAACAAGTTTTGTGTACCTTCAGAAATATATGACAACTTCGTTGACGCCATTTTGAGCAGAATACTTCCATTTAGACGGCCATTTTATTCTTTTTGTCTAATATTTCTGAAATGTTGTGCAAGCATCAACTGGTACCTTAACAATTGGTAGCTTAACAATTATGCATGAAACACCAGTTCCACAAGTAGTTCTGTAATTGTTCATAACTGACTGCAATTTCACCCGTAGTAATGCTAAATTTGTCCATAATACATAAAATTGCAATAGAAAATAAATCTGAAATTAAAAATATAATTCAAACCCTGCTTTACATGGTTCTGCAAGAACATACTTCTATTTCTTTCACTGGCTCGGAGAACTTCAAGGACCTGAAAAAAAAATAATTGAGACAAGTAGCACACCCTCACGAAATTAAAATGACCTTAAAAAGGTCAATGAACTCTGTTCATATGGTGGTACAGACGAAGGAAAAGCCAGGTAACAATGTGATGTGGTGGGAAAAAAAGTGTAAAAGCAACCTATACTATCAAGTCGTTAATTTGAAAAAAAAAAAATCAACAGAAAAACCACATGAATGCGACGACGCAAGCACTCTATACACAATCACCCAATTGGTTAATTGGCCAGGGAAGATGCCACTACATGATAAAAGCTCCTCCATGTGAAAAGAACACCAATCCAATAAATTATGTGCCATTCTGCAGCTCCTAGAAAACAAATTAAGGTAAAGAAAAGTCGATTATTTTAGGACTCCAAATAATCATATTGGATGATTAGCAATTATCAAAGAAGAGAACAAAATGACAAGTTTATACATTAAAAAATAAATGACAACTTCATTGGCGCCATCTTGAACAGAATCTAACTATAAGGCAGCAATTTTTTATTTATTATTATACAATTTGCACCTCGGCAAATCGAGAACACGAAATGGTGATCGGGAAAATTAAATGTCAGTGCATGAAATAGAAGAGAAAAAATTCTACATGTTCGCATTGGTAAAACAGCAAGCAGCTTCAAAGCAGGCCGGCTAGACGAATGAGGCCATGCATTGCGACTGTTATATCATCGAAAACCTCAAAAAAGGCAAAATGCATCCAATAAAAAACACCAAGTCAGTTGAAAAGAAAAATAGAATTTTGTGATTATTCAGCAATTCTTATCAAGGACATGGTAAGAACCATGGTTTATTTTGCAGAAATATCAAGACAGCTGAAATTGTAGGCAATAACAACTCACTTGGCCGAAAAAATTAGGCGAAATGAGGAGTAAAGAGAACTATAAAAAGAAGAAAGAACTACCCACCTTGTACCGGACGATGGCAATTAGAAGCAATGATAGCATAATCAAATGCAAGAAACAAAGATGGTGAAACTGAATCAGCAACACAGGCAATGAGAAATGATGAAGAAACCAATGGAAAAAAGGAAGAGCTGATAGATAGAACTGGTGGCGAGCGAGCGAAGCAAGGGCGGAGCAGAGGATCTGGGGACGAAATATATGCCGACATAGAATGCAACTTCAAGGACCTGAAAAAGATGGGTCGAGATAACTAGCACATCTGACGAAATAAAAATGACCTTAAAATGGCCAGTGAACTTCGTGCATATGTGGTACAGACCGAGGAAAAGCCGGACAACCATGTGTTGCGATGAGGACAAAGTGTAAAAACAACCTATCCTATCAAGTCTTTGATTTGGAAAAAAAAAATCAACAAAAAACCTACATTAAGGCGATGACGCAAGCACTCTACAGAAAGTAGTAACCAATTGGTGGATTTGGTCGGGACAAATGCCACCACATGATAAAAGCTCCTCGATGTGAAAAGTACCCAAACTACAAAATGTAGTAACTCTAAAGAAAAGTTGATTGTTTTAGGACTCGAAATAATCATATTGGATGATTACCAAATATCAAAGAAGAGCACAAAATAACAAGTTTTGTACCTTCAGAAATAAATGACAACTTTGTTGACGCCATCGACTACAATATTACTTATGGTAAGAAAGTTGACTCTTTCTTAATTTGACGCCCATAAGCCAGAAATCAATAATGCATTCATTTTGATGAGAACAAATACCACACAACTAAATAATCAAGAGATCAATAAACTAAAAAGGAAAGGTGGAATTCACTTAAACCAGCGTTGGATCATCACAAAATCGTGTGGGAACCGTGCGCTTTAGGAGTGAGAGGTTGAGACATGACCAACACCCAGCAAAGGACTACATGTGAAACAAAAACATCAAGTACAAAATTGTTAGTTTTTCAATTATAATTTAAATCAATACGGAGAAATGAACTGATAATACAAAATAACAGAACTTCGATCTTTATTATAATATACAATACAAGTCATCGGACTCGAATTCAGGACCCAAAGAATTGGTAATGTCCATTACCCAGAACAATTTCAAATCCATATGATATAGTCAAACTATAATAAACCTTAAAAATCATTTTCTGTTTTATACTTGTTCCGCTTAACAAACTTCTTCTAGTTAGGCAGTCATGATATTCTCTTTATCTTAATATTTCTCAAATGTTGTGCAAGCATCAACAGGTGTTTCAACAGTTGTTATCTTAACAATTTTGCAAGAAACACCAATTTCTCTAAGTAGTTTTGTAATTGTTCGTAACTAACTGCAATTTCACCCATAGTAATGCCAAATTTGTCCATAATAAGGAAAATTGCAATAGAAAATAAATCTGAAACTAAAAATATTATTCAAATCATGCTTGGCATGTTTCTACAAGAACACACTTCTATTTCCTTCACAGTCTTGGAGAACTTTCACGACCTGAAAAAAGATAAGTACCACGTCCGGACGAAATAAAAATGACCTAAAAATGGCCAGCGAACGTTCTGCTTATGGTGGTACAGACCGAGGAAAAGTTGGGTGACAATTAGATGTGATTGGGACAAAGTGTAAAAGCAACCTATATTATCAAGTCTATGATTTGAAAAAAATTCAACAGAAAAGCCAGATAAAGGCGGCGACGCAAGCACTCTACAAAAAGTAGCCCCCTAGTTGGTGGCTTTGTTCAGGGCAGATGCCACCACATGAGAAAAGCTCCTCCATGTAAACAACACCAACTCCAATAACTGATATACTATTTTGCAACTCCTACAAAACAAATTAAAGTAAAGAAAAATTAATTGTTTTAGTACTCGAGATAATCATATTGAATGATTAGCAAATATCAAAGAAGAGAACAAAATGATAAGTTTTGTACCTTAATAAATAAATGACAACTTAGCTGACGACATTTTGAACAGAATCTTCTCACAATGAGCACATAAATTTGTAGTTATACAAAGTTACAAACTATTAGAAAATATGAACACAGAAAGATGAGAAGTAAAATAAGCTGAACTCTACAAAAAGAAAAAGAAAAATGTTCGAAGAAGAACTTGCTCGAGTAAAAAAATAACCAAGAGAGAAAATACTAATGAAGTTTGCAGAAAACACGAGATGTGTATGCCTCCATTGCCATCAGAATTTCAAAAAGAGTATAACACATCAAATGTAATTAACTCCGACTATAATATAAATATGATAAAAAACTTGACATTTTCTTAATTGACGCTCTTTAATGAGATCAGATATAAAACAGAACCAAATAATCAATAGATTAATAAATTAAAAAGGAAAGTGTAATTTGCTCAAACCATTGTTGGATTTGGCAAGTAAACTTTAAAAAAACATCTATTATCCAAGTAGTTCTATAGTTGTTCATAACTTACCGCAATTTTACTCAAATACAAACCATAATAATGCTAAATTTGTCCATAATAAAGAGAATTGAAATAGAAAATAAATTTGAGACAAAAAATAATTCAAACCTTGCTTGGCATGTTTCTGCAAGAATGTAATTCTATTTCCTTCACTGGCTTGAAGAACTTGAGGGACCTGAAAAAATGAGTTAAAATAAGTAGCATGTACTGACAAAATTAAAATGACATTAAAATGGCCAGTTAACTTTGTGCATATGGTACAAAACGAGGAAAAGTCAGGCAATTATGTGATGTGATGGGGACAAAGTGTAAAAGCAACCTATACTATCAAATCTTTGATTTGAAAAAAAATCAATAGAAAAACTACACGAAGGCGGCGACGCGAGAACTCTACAAAAAGTAGTCACCCAGTAATGGTTGATTTGGCCAGGACAGAAGCTACCACATGATAAAAGCTCCTCATGTGAAAAGAATATCAACTCCAATAACTCTTGTGTTATTTTGCAGCTCCTACAAAACAAATTAAGGAAAAGAAAAGTTTATTGTTTTAGGACTCAAGATAATCATATTGGATTATTAGAAAAAAATATCAAAGAAGAGAACAAAATGATATATTTTGTACCTTCAGAAATAAATGACAACATCGCTGATGACGCCATTTTGAGCAGAATCTCTTCACAATGAGCTGCCATACATTCTCCAGCTCAACTATCAACAAACATTTTAGTTATAAAAAATATTAGAAAATATGAACACAAAAAGATGAGTAAAAAATAAGCTGGTACCAACAGATCTGATGGTGTAATTTAATAAAATTAATATATTTGAGTCTGGCAACATAATTCACCAACCAAATAGGCTTTAGTTATATATAATTCCATGATTTTTTTGCAGACTTGGTGGTTAGCGAGGTGTTTCAAGACAAAAACGAAACTAGCATACAATGAAGGCATCTTTATCCAAAAGAATAATAAAAATGTTTGAAAGAGAACCTACTCAAGTAAAGATAACCAAAGAGAAATACTACTGAGGTTCACGAAAAAACACGAGATGTGTATGCCTCCTTTGACATCTGAATTCCAAAGGAAAAATAACACACCAATTGTGACTAGTTTCATCGACTACAATATTACTAATATAAATATGGCAAGAATCTTGACTTTTCTTAATTTGAGGCCATAAGCCAGAAATCAATAATCTATTAATTTTAATGAGATCAGATACCACACAAAAGCAAATAATCAAGAGATCAAAAATGTTATACGCCATCGAGTACGCTTCAGGAGTGAGAGGTCAGGACATGGCCAACACACCGCAAGGGACCGATATGTGAAACAAAAAGATGAAGTAAGAAATTGTTAGTATTTCAATTATAATTTAAATCAATAAGAAGAAATGAACTAATAATACAAACCAATCAGCCCTGTTGTCAAACCAATCATGAGGGTTATCCAAAAGTTCGCTCCACAAGTTAAGGCACGACAAGTCATCAGCAACCTCAGACATTCAAGGGAATACTAACAGATAAGCAAATGTTTCACAAACTTTCTAAAACCCAGATATATTCATCTGTTTGAAAAACTGCGTAAAATTGAGGTAATTCAAAGATGTAAGAAAATACAGGTCATTTCAGATCCACATCAAGAGGAAGTTCACAGCCTAGAGAGCATTGCACAATTTTTTAATTCATCTAGCTTGACAATTTCCAAACAAAAACATAAGAAGAAAAAATAACAGAGAAAGAGACTTCACCAGCAGTTGCCCACAGGCCTAAAAGTTTATTGTGCTACCATTTATCACCACATATGCAATGAATTGGCAAAAACTGTTGGAATATAATCCTGACACCAGAAAGAAAAATATATATATATATATATATATATATATATATCACAATGGATTCGTAAGAGTAGCAAGGAATCACAGGTAAAATGTTAAGAAAATAACAAAGAAATTAGATAAAAGAGAGACTGTTTTTTTGGTTCACAAGCAGGTCATTTCAGATCCACATCGAGAGGAAGTTCACAGCCTAGAGAACAATGCGCAATTTCTTCTCGGCATGAGCAGGTGACAATCTTGAGCCAAGTCTCATAGCAGCAGCAGCAAATCTTGAACCGGAATGAGAGTATGCAATGGCACTGCATAATGTATAGTAAATTATAATTAGGTAATACTCTTTTAAGAATTTTTCATCTCTACTTACTAATTAGTATCAAATACATCATCAATCGATCAGCTATGGAACAAGAAGAGCACCTATTTAGTAATAAAACAACTAAATGGAATCATCAATCAGCTATGCAAATCATCAATCAGCTATGTATATAATACAAATCACTGGCAACAAAATGGAACGAGAAAGAATCAAGAAATGTACTATGAGCAAACAACTTATTTAGGAATCTAACTTAACACAATAAAACATGGTTAGAAGTATAAAAAATTGCATAGGTCGTGTAATTGTTGAAAATGAGGAAAAAAATAAACAGGAGTTTATCGATCAATATTTCGCTCCTGCTAGAAATATGAAGTAAAAATAAGAAAAGCTCCGTATCTCTCAACCTTAGATCCAACAAGAATCAAGATCCGCTCGCAATCGTCCTGGCGTAGATCACTTGAGGAGTTCATCGTTGTCGCGCGCATCTAGCGGAGCCAGAGGCAAGGCGCCGTGCACACACCGAGGTAACTTTTGAGTTGACGGAGCTCTCACGGAAACCAACGACGACGCGGTGGCCGTTCGTCGGAGTGGCGAGTTTGAATAAACTTTCGTCTGTGTGGCGTCGATGGGTGGAGCACGGAGAGGAGGGTTACGGGCGAGGCCACTAGCGACGACGTAATGGCCGTACGCCGGAGGAAGAGATGCGAGGTTAGAGGAGAAACTCTCTCCCTCCCTCCTCTCCACTCTAAAACCCTCGTTCTAGTTCACTCTGCACTTGTGACTTGTGGGAAATAAAAAGAAAAAGAAACGAGGTTGAAGTATAAACCCCCTTCTCTCTCTCCTCTAAGTTCTAGATTCTAGAACCCTCGTTCGTTCACACTGTGAGAAACAGAAAGAAAAACGTTAGTATCGATTACGAGTCGGAAGTCGGTGGTAATTAATTGGCAAATCGCAAGGAATCTCTGGGAAGGAATTTTCTCATTTAGGATAAACGAAAGGAAAACATTTTTCAAAAAGTCATTTATCGTATCGAATCTTTGGAAAGGCATTTTCTAATTGCGGTTTAATATCTCACCGTAGATTTTCTCTGCATATGACCGTTATAAAGAGATTTCGTAATAATTATCTGAGTATTATTTTCACTTCGTTGAATATTTAATGGTCTAAACAATCTTGATTTAGAAAGATATTGTAACTTATGTCCCAAGAAATCGACTGGTAATTAGTTATACAAATTTATTTATCTTGCAAGTAAAAATAAAGCGTCCAATAAAACAAAAGTGGGTCTCGAAAAAAAAAAAAAATGAGTATTAAGAAGATAAATTATTCATATATCCCTCGTCCTGTCCCCCTTGTTCGTCCCCGACGTAACAACAAAATTAATATCTCAACAGCGATAAATAGAAGATCAACGACAAAAACAGAAACTACGCTCGCGACTTTCTTCCTCTTCTTTTGCGACATTCAAATTTTAATCTGCATCTTCATCTTCGTATTGATTTGTTGCATGTGCTCTCTCCTTCTCTCCATCTGTCGTTTGTGCTATCTTGATTTCTCCATCTCGCAATTCAGATCTTGCTTGTGCTCTCTTCTCCATATTGTCTTTGAAATTATCTTATAATCGAATTTGATATTTGTAATTATTGAAATTGATCTTTCGTCATATCGCGTTGATAATGAGGTATGTTTTTTCTTTCTGTTTTTTTATTTTTTTATTCAGATTGTGTGAATTGGAGAATTGAATTCCAGTTTATGATATCTTGCCATATAACGATTGCTTTTGTGATTCAAATTGCTTCAATTAGAGCATTAGTACTATTATTTTGCTTTTACTTTTGAGATTTGCATGAGTTAGTTTTAAGACTTGTGACTGTCCGAGTCTATGTAGTTTGTTTTTATGTATTACTTTGTTAGTTATTCATGTGTAGTTTGTATGAAGCCTTGTTTATATAGTATAGAGTCTTCCTGATGTATATATATGAACATGTACCATTATTTTAAGTATTTCAACGTTAATATTCAGTCTGGTAACTGGTAGTATTAAGATTTGTTTATTTCAATATATTACTTTGAGCTGCAGATATATTTTTATTTATGGAATTGTATTAGTATAATTGATTTGCTCTAGGATTTCATGTAACTATAAGTCTAGTTTCCGAGCTTGTGAAGGGTCCACATAAGGATTCTACCTTCAGGCATGCATATATACAACATAGTATAATCTGATATCTTGTTTATATATATCCTCTACTTCTCGTTTGTATGTAACTTTTTAACGATGGAGTGCTGCAAAGCTATATTTCTCATTTATCTTTAGAACTATGCTAGGATATGTTACCAATGAATTGCTCTACCTGAAAGTAAACAATTGAGGTTATTTTGAGTGAATACTAAGATAAAACCAATTCAAAATTAAAATAAATGAGTCAAATAAATAAACTTGCCGAGGCCTAGTTCATTATTTACATACCATCTGATGTATCATGCTCTCTTTTTTTTTTAGTCTATATGTCACTGATCAAGAAATTCAAACAAAAACCATGGCTAAGAATTCTTGACAAAGTACTTGGTGTTTTTAGCTGAATCAGATTCTGAATGTTGTGTCTATGGTTTGTTTTTTTATAGATTCTAAATGTTGGTATACATACATATCATTTACAGATTCTGACCTTAATTTGTCGTGGACAAGGTTTGTAAAGTTATGTTTTATTGCATTTAAGAAATTCTTTTTTGTATTTTTTTAGTGGTCAGCATGATGAGTTGGATTTTGACTCAAACTGTTAGTAACTTCAAGTTGAGAAGAAAACACACTAGTTACCTCGACTCCTTGCCAGGGGCGGATTCAGGATTCTCGTCAGGGGTTCAAGATTTACGGGTTTTTCAGGGGTCGAAATGATGGTTATTTTTAGAAAAAAAGTATTTTACATGGTCATTTATGCAAAAAATTTCAACTACATGGTCATTTTTGAATTTTTTTAATATATATGGTTATTTTTGAAAAAAAATCCAAATTGGTTCAACTGCATCCCCTGGAGTTACGTGGCTCCGCCACTGCTCCTTGCTAACACTTGCTAAATATGAAGTTTTATGCAAACGAATCAAAAGCTTCAATTATGAGCCTTTTTTTAGTCTACTTTAGTTGCTTGTCATTGGATTATTTGTTTTGTTTTACAATTTTTGTTGGTAAATACAACAACAACAAATCTTTATTCTCAAATAAATTGGGATATGCTAGAAGTGAAATCCAATTTAAAATGAAAAATCAATATAAATAATATGATAAATAGTAAAATAGTAGTAAAAATAGAAATATAGAAATGATAATAATAATACACCATTGTACCAATCATAAGTTTAGGCTAGCACTCTACGTCGTTAATCGTAGACTAAAGTCGTACAATTATAACACTACTTCTAAAATTTAGTTTGTCATGATTTTGGTACGTGGATGGCTGATTTTCATGCACTCTTATCTGACGCCAACTCTTTGAAGACATTTCATGTCTTTAAGTGCCTTTTTACAGCTTCATCTCATGTCAATTTCGGTCGATCCTTACCTCTTCTCGTGTTTTCGATGCAGCTTAAAACTCCACTACGTACCGGTGCATCAGAAGCCTACGCTAGATATGCCCATACCATCTCAAACGATGTTGAACAAGTTTCTCTTCAATAGGTGCAACCCTGACCTTATCGCGTATATTGTCATTTCTAATGCGATTCCTTCTTGTATGTCCACATATCCACCGTAACATACGCATCTCTGCAACACTCATCTTTTGTATGTGTTGCCCTTTAGTAGCTCAACATTCTGCTTCATACAACATTGCGGGTCTGAACGTCGTCCTGTAGAACTAGTGTTTCAACCTTTGTTGGACCTTCTTGTCGCATAGGATGACAGATGTTTATCGCCATATAACCTGCTCTTATTCTATGACTAACATCTTCATCAACCTCGCCAAAAATACCTCGATGTATATCTTTATGGATCTCTATGTTATAACATATGAGGCTTCACCCATATCCGTCATATCAATATTACTAGAAAGAAATTATTTCACCTCTCGTAATAAAAATTTATCATTAGTTGCAAGTAGAATATCATTCATATATAATACTAGAAAATAAACTCAAATTCCACTGACCTTCTGATATATACACTAATTCATGATATTTACCATGTATGAAGAAATTACCTCATGATACTTTAAATACTATTGACGGGAGGCTTGTTTCAAATTATATATTGACTTCTTTAACTTGCAAACTAAATGTTCACTACCACTAGAAGAGGAATTCAGATTCTTTCATATAATTCCTTCTAGATTACCGTTTAAAAATACAATTTTCACATCCATTAAGCAATTGAAAAACACACCAAATTAGTTAATTCAGCATTTTAAACAAAGAAAATAAAAAAACGCTGTACTATCTGACCTATCTACTTGCCAAGTAAAATTAAAGTGAAATAAATGCTCAATCACTTTAAAGCATCGGGTTTTCGTAAAGGTTAAATAGGTACATTGAAATATTGAAGAAAAAAAAGTGCCAAACATTTTCTAATATTTAACTTTATTCCGTCTCTATAAGTATTTTAACTTATTCACGTCAAATTACTTTGCTACAACGAAGTGCCTTAAAATATGTAACATATATACTAACATGTGATAGGACTTTCTAATTCTAATATCAGTCCAAAAATTCTATCTATTTATGACTTACTTGAGATCGTGAGTCCAATTGGAATGTAAAATGTATATTATTGCGTCTTACGTTGCGTTTTAAGAGCGTAAAATTTTTATCTTGCATTTTACGTCACGTTTAAGGAATTTTTGTGTATTTACATTTGCGTTTAGTTAAACATAAGAAACGTTAAAAACGTATAATTTTTTTCGAATGTTTAATGTGCAACTAATGGTACACAACAAAACCAAAAAATTAGAAAGAAACTCTGAAATTACAAAAATTTCATTTTACAAATCAAGTATATATTATATGTTCAATCCATTACAACTTCAACTTGCAATAATTTGTAACTAACATGAAGCATAGAGGTGTACTCAACCTAACTCTCAACTACCTTCTCAGTTTTGACCTATCTCAGCCAATGCTAAAAAATAAAAGGAAATAAAACAGTAAAATACATACATCGTCATTGAAGGTCACAGCTTGAGAGCCAAGGAGCCAAAAAGATCATTTCTCCAGATTTCATCCTCAATTAGCACAAGATGGAATCAAATGTTGCTGCTTCATCACTGAGATATAGCGAATCACCAACTTCTCCAACACTTTATGCATAAAAACAAGAAGAAAATGTAATTATGTAAGTTACTAAGTGAAATAAAAATATTAACATAATGAAATAACTTTGAAATGAGATGTTACCCGTGACCGAAGCACGCAACCAGTCCTGAGCACAAATGAGAGTTTCCATACTCTCACCATTTAAAGAATTTCTCACTGATGAGAGTGACATACCACTAGTGCTAAATGTTCATTCTGATATCATTGTCGATATCAGAACAACCATAATATTCTTGGCTAGCAGAGCCAAGACTGAATACTCAGGGGCATGGACTTTCCACCAAGCTAGAATGTCAAAGTCTTCATCCAAGCTGACCTCATCTAGTGTATCAAATAGGTATTGTTTCAGGTCTAATTTTACAGATTCAGTATTCTTCTTCCTCTTGATGAAGTTTTTCAATCCAACTCTTGTGTCAGAGATACAAATTGCTCAACTTGCCCTACTTAAACAAGAAATTGAACTAATAAAGAGAATTAAACTAATAAAACAATTAAACTAATGAAAGAATTAAACTAATAAAACAATTACTTCCCAAGCCTTGAGGAGCTACCAGTTTGTCTCTATGTAAGCTTGGAGTGTCTCTATACATACTCCTTGAACATAACATTCATACAAGCTTTCAATTCATTAATAATCCCCTCAAAGGTATCAGGATGCAACTTCTCAAAGTAGACTCAACAACTGCCAGCTTCAATCATGGATCAAGAACACAAGCAATTTTCAATAATGTATTCCCACTTGTTCAATACTTATTCCACTTAGCATACATCTCCCGTCCCATCTCTACAACAAAATAATACAAACTACTACTCATATTTTTAATGTTAATATAAACCTCCCGATATTCTGAAAATAATAGATTCAGGATAGAATATTTAGTGTCACTCTAGTTCAACGTGATCACATAAAAAACTTTCAAGTGATCAACTAAAGCTTTCACTGTCTCTCATTGAAATAGAAATACGATAAGTGTAATTCTTATCAACTCATGTATATCTTTCAATGGCTGGTTTGAGCTCCAAGGCTAAATACAACATGAGACATGTCGAATTCCAACATGTCGGAACATCCTATGCAGGCTTGTTGATCAACCTGTAACAAAATATGAATATAAATAAATGCAGATTACAAGTAGATTTGTAAAAGATCAATATTTAAAATTACATGAGATGCCCTCAAACATAATTTCTCCATTCTAGCTTGCGGACCACTAATGTACTTCATGGTTTCGCATATTGAGGTAATCTCATCATAGTGCACTTTCAACCCATCCTGGACAATCAAGTTTAGAATGTGACAACCACATATTTGATGAAAGACCTGGCATTGTACATGAAGTACATCTTTCAAATGGGTTGTACTGAACAGCTCCTTGATGCAAGCATCATTTGACAGTTGCATTATCAAGCACAAGACCAAAGGCTTTCTTGTCCTAGTTTCACAATACCAATCTGTCATAAATAACTGTGGCAATGTGCTTGCCGGTGTGGGGACTTGACAATGGGATGAAATAAAGTATTTTCTTTTTTTAAATGCCATTCATCATTAATGTAATGGCATGTTAAAGCCATGAAGCACCTATCTCCATTCTTGTTGATCCACAAATCACTAGTAAAACTAACTCTACAGTCAAGTGCACCAACAATATCATACAAAATACCCATTTTCATTATAAATATTTATACAATTAGATGTGAGTGTGTTTCTTGACATAAGTTTGAATTGGGGAAACACCAAAACATTCATGTACGAATCTTCTTAAGAAATAATGAGTTACACAATTAAATGGGTACTAATGTACAATTATCATATTTGCAAAGCTTTTCCTAGCTTTTTGTTTGTCAAATTGCCAAGTAACAAGTTCTGGACCAGACTTCAACAAGATTTGTAAGACATCAGATTTATGTCTCTTGTTGCCTATTTTCTTGCAACATCTTTCTACATGATGTTTTAAGGAGACAATGCTTCAGAAGTTGCCCATCTTATATTTGGTGCCACAGTACTTACAAATGGCATCATAAAAGCCACCGGGTCTAATTGGACCCTTACTGAAATATTGTCAATACTTCGAGGTCATGGCCTCTCTAGTTTTTCTTTTTTTGGTGGGTTGAGGATCTTGGTCCTTAGGTGCAGTTGCAATTGCACCAAGATCTTGAGTGCCACCCAAGTGGGCACTGATTTCGATTCTTTGTATTTCATCTGAGGTGAAATATGCATCCCCATGGTACAAGAAATTTAGTTATAAGCAATTTTTAGTTCTAAGCAATTTGTATTACAAAACATAACAAATTAGTTCTAAGCAACCAAGCAAGAAAAACATATTCATCATTTTCAGACAAATAAGACTCAGACACTACATCATCTACACATTCTTTGCCTGATCCAGTCATTAAACAAAACCAGAGACACTGCATGAAAGTCGAAAAAAATTTACAGAAACAACAACAAAAACAGAATCATTGAAATAAATAAGATAAACTATATTACCTTAAAAAGTTAGAATTGCTTGCTTACTTACACACCTCTCTCTTGTTCTTTCTCTTTATCTCCTTCTCGTGACTTTCTTTCTTTGTCTCTCTCTCTTTTCTCTTTTTTCTTTATTTGTTATAGCCAAAGCCAAGGAGAAGGCGAAGAGACTCTGATCCAAGGTCTTGTCACCTAGTTACTGGCAAGCTAAATCCTAAATCCTCTCGGATTTTGAACTATCAAGCGTTTTGAAATCATCAAGTAAACTAAATGACTGAAAATAAGACAACTAACCGGTGAAAATAGGGCCAAATTGCCAGATCCGCCTAGGTTTAAGCTTATTTGGCAAACAAAGTCATTACAAACTGTAATGCCACAGTGTCGCATCACGCATGGGCCGACAGGCTGAGGTTTCGTTGGAGGATATGGTTGAGTCATCGTGCAAGAGAGAGAGACATGTCAAACGTTAGTTTCAAAGAGAGAGAGTAGAGGAGACGAAGAGAAAAAACGGGACAAAGAAGATAGCCAAGCAGCGCTACTAGCGCAATGAGCATTTAAGTCTCTACAAAATACCCATATTTCTATTATGCACTTCAAATTTTCAGAATCGTAAAATTATAAACGTAAGACGAAATAAACATAACAAAAGTGAATGCCGCAAATGGCCTCGTAACAAAAATCATATGCATCTTACGTTATGTTTAACAGACGCAACAAAAAATTCTTGCGTTTAACGTTACATCACGGCGAAACAAAACATAAAACATTTAAAATACAATTTGTTGACAATCCCAGATGTGTTTGACAAGTTAATGAATGCCGCAAATGGCCTCGTACTCTCGTAGTAATAGTTGCGGAGGTATGAAGAACTTTTATATGTTCAAAAGAAAATAACAAAAAAACTATATCTGGAATAGTAAATATAAAAGTGCGATGTTAAAATAGTGACAAAAAGTTTTTTATTATTCAAAAGAGCTTAGTTAAAATAGTAATAATGTCGATAATTAAGATAACAACAATAATAACAACTACAATTATAATGATAGTAATAAAATTAATAATATAATAAAATAATGAAAATATGTGTCATTTAGAAAAATTAAATAAAAAATAATGTTGATGGTATAATAGTAAAATGGTGCTAATTACTAATTGAAATATCTCCTGTTAGTTATTTCGTGCACTGTTTTGAACATATTAAAATCTATTTGATAAAAAGTTAACTAATAAACTTATTAATTATACTTCCTGAGCCAAAACCGTCAACTAATAATGAATCCGTATCTCAAAGAATGATCAGCTACTTCATGAAATGGGCAACAGAAAAAATGCAAAGGTGTTGTAGCAGACAATAATTATCAAGGAGCTGGATTTTTTGGCTACCCATTCCGTGAGTATCCACCGAATATGAATTCTCTAAGAATTCTCTGAGGATTCGTTCGGAATCAACCCAAGAACGAAAATGAAAATGAAAATTAAACTAAAAATTATTCTTTTGAATGAAAAAAATTCACTTATTCCCACACAAATGGTGAAAGCCTCTGAACATGTCCTAATAACCGAAAGGATAATGTTTCGTAGATACCGCATTTAATATCCACTATCGACACTGATGTTATTATGCACATTTAGTTGAGTTACTATGTACATTATTTGAGTTATTATGCATGTTATTTCATGTTGTTTTTGTACTGAAAAAATTATTATGCATGTTAATACAATAATGTGCATAATAACTCAAATTACATGCATAACTATTTTAGTATAAAAAATAGCATGCATAACTATTTCAGTAAAAAAATAACATGCATAATAATTCTAATAATATTCATAATAACTCAACTAAATGTGCATAATAACATCGATATCGATAGTAGATATCAATATTGATATCTACCTATCAGCTCTCTAACCGAATAATATTGGTGACAGTACATGACATGTAGTAATTATATAACACGTAGTCCAAATTTAATTTATTGGAATTGAGACGTCACCTAGAATAGAAATTATTAGAAATTGTTAGAAATAATCAGCCCTCCTGAATCCTCACAGCTACCCGCACAGTAACTGCTACAACGCTGCTACAGTATCAATATGCAAAAGCTGTCCATTTCTAGTTTAGAAATTGCTGACCATTGCAAAATACGAATTCGATGAGACCTTGATGTACTCTTTTACACTTTGTCCACTACTCTTGTCAATTGAGAAGTTAACTATTAAGCTCACGAAGCAAATCAGATTCACATTTCTGACAACTGTGTTCAAGTTATTCAGGGTGTTGAAGATCGAAAACTACCACAAATTTATTTGTTTAACTTTAAAAATATATACGACTCATCCTGTAGGTTTTTAGGTAAGAAATTATAATGTTGTAGTAGTTTTTTTTCCTTGAGAAATCTTAATCAATCCGAATTATATTAAACCTTTACGTTGAGGGTATTAATTTCTTGTTGAGTTTAGAATATCTTTATCTTTGAAATTAGTTAATTTGTCACATCGACACTTTAGTAATTTTATGCATGTTAATTGTACCTAAAAATATTCTAATAAGTAAAAGTTCTTTTATATAAAATTTAAGATTTAGATGTTAATATCATTTAAAAATAGGCAAAATGGGTTATATACCCATCAAAACATCTCAAATGGGTTATTTACCCATCAAAACATACAAATGAGATATTTACCCATCAAATCATTACGAATCAAAATATTTACCCAATTCAGTACAATCTTTGAATAAATAAGCATTAAGAATTAATTAAAAATTGAAAATGACAAATTTGCCCCTCCAGCCATTTCTCTCTCATTCAACCTTTCTGTTCATGCTGCCGGTTCATCCTACGAAGAGGATCTTCTTAGAGGTTTTGTCTCCTTAATTATTTCTTTACAATTTGATTTTCAAGTGCTTCAGTTAGGTTCAGGGTTTATTCCATTGATCCTCTCCATTTATGTATTGGTTGCTGCAGCAGCATACAACATTAGTACTGAGCTGAATATTAGCAGATTGAGGTTGTTCAGTGCTAATTTTGAGTATTCCTTATTTGTCGTTACCTTAATCTAGGCATACTCGTATTATGTTGTCATGCAATGGTAAGCTTAGTTTTACTATCTAACTGTGTTGGTTGATATGTATTCCAGTGTTGTTTAGGAGCTGAACTTCAAAAATGTTGCTCAGTTGAGAGTGGACTGATACAGGAGTTTGGATTTATTGATATATAAACAAAATGGGTGAGTTATTAGTGAAGTGCAATTTCGAAATATTTTGAGCTTTAATATAGAACATGCCCATGTTTTTCAATATGAACAACAGTTGCCACGTGCCTAATATTTTTAACAGAAAGATCTTGCTTTTGCTTTGAAAAGGCAAAACTCTCAATTCCTTTTTGTTTTCTGCAACTTTGCAGAAGTTGAGCAACTCTTGACACCAGAAGAGAAGGCTATTTTCGACATGAACAAAAACCCTGATCTAGATAAAATCTCAACAGTGAAGTCTTTTTAACATGATTCTTTACTGTTCTTGCTCTTTTAATACAATGCCCAAATTAAACGACCCAAACAGCTTTTGTGCATGCTAAATAGAATCACCCAACATTTAATTTAAATTGTCCATTAGTAAGTTGAAGAAGAGAGGAGAGGGGAGAGAACACCTATTTCTCTTGGCACATATTCGGCTCAAGAGAGGAGAGTGGAGAGAACACCTGTTGATGTGTTTAATTATCCAGAGAGAAGAGCGATAAAAAAATGGAGGGAAAGGTCTGCATTGGAAGGTGAATAGTCGGTAAGAATGTGAACAGAAAGGTTGAATGAGAGAGAAATGGTTGGAGGTGCAAGTTTGTCATTTTCAATTTTTAATTAATTCTCAATGCTTATTTATTCAAAGATTGTACTGAATTGGATAAATATTTTGATTCTTAATGATTTGATGGGTAAATATTTCATTTGTATGTTTTGATGGGTAAATAATCCATTTGAGATGTTTTGATGGGTATATAACCCATTTTGCCTTAAAAATAACCTGGTAACTAGGAATACAAGATATGAATATAAAAAAAACTAAGAATAGAAGACGCACGAATCGGCGCACCGCACTTTCACCTCCATCACTGAAAAGAGGAAAAGAGGAAACAACACAACCATGCGAAGAGCCTCTCCATCGACGCTGCGACCGCTTCTCCTCGCGCCCAATAATCTCTCTCCCAAGCCCAGTACCTACAGCACAGCGCATAATCACCTCTATCGCATTAATTTCTCCTCATCTCTCACCCCATCTTCTCACCTTTTTAAGTATCGTACAAACACTCAAATAAAATATGTCATTTCCCCATGGTTTTGTACCGACGCTATCTATGCCCGGTTTTTGTCTACAAATGCTAAGTGGTCCCACCAGCCGCGCCCTTGGAGCGACGAAAGAGATGGTATGTCAGGTCGTATGCAACCTGTTTGTCGAAATGCCTCTGTGGGATTTGATGCCCATGCTTGTTCATTTATGAATTATATGATATTATCATATACCGATAGGTATATCATAGTAGTTATGTGCTTGTAGTCCGTTTTTAATAGTATTGTTCTTATTTTCAGATGAGACAGATGATGAAGAGTCTGAGGAATGGGAAGAAGAGGAAGTAACTTATCCCGTGGTTTGTGTTAATTGTCTCTCCATCTCTCTTGATCGACTCGATCCTGCTTTCTGCTGGTGTATTGCTGAACTGTAAATCGATCTGGATGCTTTTCTCTTGGTTCAAGTTCTGATTCGCAGATTATCCAGGATTTGATAAATGCAAACATTATTGAGATATGCATACAGAGTTGCAAAAGCAATACAAAACACAAGTCTATAACTGTATTTTCACTGAATATTAGTAAGCCTATATTATTGGTCCAGAGAATGTTGACTTTTACTGTTTTCCAAATGTGGTAACAATTAAGTTCCTTCTGATTAACTAGCCTATTTGGACATACATGTTTAGATTGGGGATGGGGGAGACGGCGGTGGAATTGTGTTAAGAGATGTCAGCTGGGGTGAACAAGCTTTGACGGTTGCTCATCAAGTTTTGTCGGAGAATTTTGGTGATGATTTGGCACTCTATGCATTCAAAGCATCTCCAAAGGGTTACGTATATATACGCCTCGACAAGCTTACCAAAAAGTAAGATCTGTCTTTGTACCAACACAGGCAGTAACTTGTATCTTTATAATATCTAACTGATCAAATTTATCTCAAGAAATAGCGATTTTAATCCGACGATGTGTGTTTAAATATGTGTGACCTGAGGTTAAACTGGGCTTAGTTTTGGTTGAACTAGTGAGAACGAGTAATAGATAATTGTACAATCAAGGTTGTGTTTTTGGGTTAAACAGTTAAACTGATACCTACTTAGTACAGGAGGAATGGTTCTGATGACTCATTTCGGCAATTGGTTATATAATGACATGATACTAGATCATTCAGGCCCTATACTTGTCTTGTATCAGTATGACTGCTCATTCTGACAATCGCCTATGTCAAAGCAGATACGGTTGCCCAGATATAGAGGAAATAGAAAGCTTCAATAATATTTATGCGGAAAGGTTGGACGAGCTCACAGAAAAGGGAGAAATACCTATTGATCTGGCTGTAGAGGTAGGAATGTCATACCTAGTTCAATGCTGGTTCTCAGTTATTTCATTATAATCTCTGCATGTTTTTTTTGTGTCAATTTGATGTTAAATCTAAAGATCAAGATCTCATCCAGGCGTGATAATGTATTTATATTCATAAAACTAAGTGAGATTGTTCGGGCAGTGAATTCAACTGGTAAGATAATTATCAGGTTTCAAGTTGATATTTATGATCCTTTCAGCCTCAAGAAACTTGGTCAAATAAAATAACCAAGAGAAGAAGCCTTTGAAAAACAAATTGGCTCAATAACAAGTAATATGTATAGTCTGGTTTTCATCCAATAATAGGTGATATTTTTTATATATATAAAGTTATTACGAGGTTTCCTTTTTCAGGTGTCATCTCCAGGGGCAGAGAGACTTTTGAAAGTGCCAGAAGACTTGAATCGCTTTAAAGAAATGCCAATGTGGGTTCAATATCTCAATGTAGCTGAAGATGGAAGTGCCAAAAATGATTGCGAAAAAGAAAAAGAAGGAATCTTCTTGCTAGAGTCGATCGAACATGAAACTCAGCATTGTGTATGGAAGCTTGCAGATGTGAAGGAGAACAGAGCTGAGGCTGGTAAGGGAAGGCCGCTGAGTAGGAATCAAAAGGATTGGAGATTGCATGCGACATTTGATGCCATCAAAAGAGTAATGTTATACTTTGACTCTAGGCACTGACACAGCTGTTTGGCTGTTTCGTGGAAACAAATGTGGTGCTTCAAGAAAGTACTTATCTGAAAGATGCATCTTGTGATCCTTCGCCCCTCTGTTTGTTTCTCATGGTATAATGTTTGATTGGCTGATAAGATCAGGACTTAGTTGTTGCAGAAGACAAACATTAGTTTCAAACCCAAAAAATACAAATAATAAAAAAAGACACTTTGGAAGTGAATATCTTATGGCTTAGCAAAGTGGTTTAGACAACCCTCTGCTAATTGTTGGAGCAACAAACCTAGAGATTTATTGTCACGATCCTTAATTATTTATTGAGCCGTTTTAAACTGGGGCTAAAGTTTCCTGCACAGATAATATCATGTAATCAGCGAGTAGTAGCTTGTCGGAGATGATCAGATCATGATTATGCAGAATACTGAGTGCAGTCTCTCATTGGCTAATTAGATGTTTTTCCTAACAAATATATGGAGTTCATGGGTACTAACCTTTTACAAGTTTCTTCATGAGATGATTAATATTTTGCATACAAAAAACTAACGCCCGAAATCATATTGACCCGGTTTGGCAAAAAAAAAAAAAAAATTTAGTAGGCAAACACCGGTTTGCAGAATTTCAAGATTGCTCGTAAGCCAACTCCGGATCTCAAGTTGATTAGGATGGAAATGTAAAACTCAGTAAGTGATCGGAAGCGTGATTTCTCTACTTCTATATCTGTTAAATCCTTTAATTATTTGTTTCCAAGATGTCTGTCATTTCAATAAGATATTTCAAAGCCAGTAAATCAATTGCGCATCACAGTATCAACTTCCTTAACGTTTATTCATAAAACAAGCAAACATTATTATCTTTTACTGAAGTTGTCTTGTGCGATTTCTCAATTACATAAGTGTAATTAATAACTGGTTTGGCATGGTAATGTAATGACCTCAATTGGTCAATTACAAGAGAATAGGGTTGAATTAAGAAGAGAAATCAACAAACTCGAGATAAATTGGATAAAGAAAGTTGAATTTTGGGGTTTTAATAAAAGCTTTATTGATAATCTTAGCAACTTGTGCATACATTAGAGAAATAGAGATAAAATATAGTGAACTTGATTCAATTTTCTTCTTATCGTTCTATTTGAGAAGATGACTTTACACTACTTTTTCTAATTAATAAAACTAAGAGGACTAAATGAAAAATTCCCACAGCTGACTCTAACAAACTGTTAGCATCCTTTTCCTAACGAACTCCTCAATCATCTCCAGTTCTAGCGACACCGTTGTCTCAAGTAATTGAGTGGGGCCTTGCTGTCAGTGAAACAACTTCTTGGGCTTGACCTGTCTCTAGCCCAATTGGCTTTGATCCGTTCCAGCCTTTCTTTGTAGCTCCTGGCCCTGTGTTTGAAAGTGGCACGCCAACGGCTATGGAACTCAGTTCCATACCTGACAATGCCCCCTCCTTCAAAAGCAGCTTTCCCTCAAGCTGCGAGAGATCAAATTGATTGTTGAGAAATTCATACAATTCCCATTTTGCCTCCTCTTCAAGTAGATTACCATTGCACCAAAATCTCGACATGTGCTGATTGTCCTTCTTGATTAGATGACGAGCCAGAATAGCTATTGGCTTAATTTTCAGTTGCCCTTCAGGCCCCACTAGTGGCAAATTGGCTTGAATTTCTTAGCTCACCCCTACCTACCTTCTTCAATTGGAAGACATGAAACACTGGGTGTATGAGCGACCCGTAGGTAGGTTCAATTTGTAAGCTACAGTCCCTAATCTGAGTAAGTAAAAATAAACGAGTTTCGAGTTTACATCTGTCACCTAGTAAGAACTACTCACTCATAGCAGAAAAGAGAGAAATAATACATAGTAAATATGATACAGAACATGAGAAAGAATAAAAAAGATTAAATCGAGAACCGTTGGCGAATCTCTTCTCCAATAGTCCTCTCACCGAGTTTCTTTCTCTCTCTAGTTCTCTTTCTCTCTCTAGAATCCTTTCTCTCCAAATCTGTCTCTAAAATGAAGCATAAACAGATATGGATGTTTCTGCCTTCTTTTAAAACTTTCTGCACTACAAAATTCAAAATCCATCCAAAGGGTGTCAATCTGGGCCAATAAAAATCGTCTAAGTACCAACTGCACGAGAGTGGAGGCCGAAATGGCGCTTTGCCACAAGTAGATGGCGGCCCGCAACATACCTCTTTGTGTTGGAGTCACAGAAATTGACTAAGTACCAAGGTTGCACAAGGCAGTGCATGAGCGGCCCGCCACAAGGTTGTTGCGCCCTGCCACGTCTACCTCTTCCCTTGACATCACAAAATTTGGTTAAGTAAGAAGGCTCCTCTTCCACTTCCAGCACATTGGCGGCCCGCCACAAGGGTGTTGCGTCCCGCCCCGCCACGTCTCTCTCTTCCTCCGCTACACTCCTGCAAATGGCTAAGTATTGAGTATTTCTCTCTTGAGCATAGATGTTGCGCCCCGCAACAAATAGATGGCGGTCCGCAACCCTTGTTTCAGCTGCACACCTTGTTCCTTGGTTGACTCGCCATTCCTTCTAGGCAACAGTTCATGTTTTCATCATAACTTCTTCGTCCAGACTCCGATTTCGACGATTCAAAATGCGTTGCGAAGCTAAGAACAAGATCTACAATATCAGAACAAGACCTTTGACATTCCCTTCCTAGTTCCTGGACGAAAATTACACGAGTAGGAAAGTATCTCGAACTCGTATGAAACAAAGACACATAGAGTTGAATTCTACGAATTTTGGTCAATTTCACAAGATGAATCTTAGATTATATATATATATGAAATACACTTATCAGTGTTTCAATTTGGGCCAGTAAAAAATCTTTTTAACCCTTCGATATGTACCCAAAATGCCTGAATGACCACCTATACTAGAATCATGTAGTGCCTGGATCATTTTGGTTCTCCACCCCTCCTTGGTACCCACATAAATCCTACCATTCTTTTTAAATATACCTTGATGGACCAAAATACCCTCTCCAGTTGGTAGTTGTTGCTTGTGAAGGTTTATGATGCCTTGAGCCTAATCATCATCCTGATAGCTATCCTGTACCTCCTATATCCAACTAGGAATGAGCTTTGTGAGAGCCAAGCATTCATCAGATGAGGCACAAGAAGCTCTTCTTGATAATGCATATGCTGCCTTATTTTCACACCCTTTTTTTTGTACTGGATTGTGTAATCCAAACCTAGAAGTTTGCATAAACCCTTATGTTGGAGAAAATGGGTTAGTTTTTGTTCCAAAATGTGCTTTAAACTAATGTGATCAGTTTTGATCACAAAAGTGGTACCTTGGAGGTAATGTCTCCATTTAGTAACAACAACCAGTACAGCCAATAATTCTTTCTCATATGTGGAGAGTTGCTGAGCTTTAATTCCAAGTGCCTTGCTGAAATAAGCAATGGGCCTGTTATTTTGCATGAGAACAGCTCCCACACCCTTGTCAGATGCGTCAGTTTCTAAGGTAAAAGTCATGGAAAAGTCAGGCATGGCCAAGACAGGTGCACTACACATGACAACCTTCAATGTGTGAAAAGCTTGAGTAGCCTCTTTAGACCAAAGGAAGGCATTCTTCTTCAAGAGGTTGGTTAAAGGTCGACTAATTACTCCATAATTTTTAATGAATTTTCGATAGTACCCAGTTAAATCCAAGAATCCTCTCAATTCTTTGACTGATAGGCATTGGCCAAGTTTGCATAGCCTTTACCTTGCTAGGGTCAGTTGCCACCCCTTCAGCAGAAATTATGTGACCCAAGTATTCATTTTTGGTAGCTCCAAACTCACATTTACTCATCTTGGCACTCAGTTGGTGATCTTGGAGGGTTTGTAATGCCAATGACACATGATGAACATGATCTGTGAGGAATTTTCTATAAATCAAGATATCATAAAAAAAAAACCAAAATCAATTGTCTCAAGAATGGCTTGAAGATCTGATTCATAAGAGACTGGAAGGTAGCAGGGGCATTGGTGAGGCCAACGGACATCACTAAGAACTCATAATGCCCCTCATGAGTCCTAAATGCTGTTTTGAGCACATCCTCATGGTACATCCTGATCTGATGGTAGCCAGACCTTAGATCCACTTTAGAGAAGTATTTAGAGCCATGTAATTCATCTAGCAACTCATCAATCACTGGAATTAGATACTTGTTTTTTTTATTGTGATGTTATTCAAGTGCCTATAATCAACAAAAGGTGCCAAGTGCCATCCTTCTTTTTGACTAAGGGAGCTGGTGAAGCAAAAAGACTAGAAGAAGGTTGAATTACCCCATTTTTAAGTAGCTCTTCTATGATTTTCTCGAGTTTAAGTTTTTGGTAATGTGAGTACCTGTAGGGTCTAATGTTAACTAGCTTGGTATTAGGCAATAGGGGTATTCTATGGTCAATCAATCTGTGTAGGGGTAGTTGAGTAGGGGCAGCAAAAACATGTTGGAATTGTGTGAGTATCTCAGCTATTTTCTTAGGGACTTGTCTCACCTCCTCAGATGCAGTGGTACACATCCAAAGATGAGCTACCATGACTTCATTGCCAACATTGATTTCCCTACTAACATTGACACTTTGGCACAGTTGAACTTGAGCTTGTTCAGATTGTACCTGCAATTTGACCAATTTTCCCTCTTGTTCAAACACTAGCCATTTATGCCCCCAATCAATATTCATTGGGCCTAAGGAAGTGAGCCAATCAATTCCTAATATGACATCATAGACAGAGATTGGAAGAAGTCTCAAATCACTTGTAAAGGGTTGACCTTGTATTGAGTAAGTGAGAGCCAAGCACTTGTGTCAGTTACCATCTTTGCCCCATTAGCTACCATAACAACCATAGGTACTGTGGTTTGCACCTCACATTGCTGATCTTGCAACACCCTGTGATCAATGAAACTATGGGTACTGCCACTGTCAACTAGAGCATAAACTGGTTTGTTCCCTATCTGACCTTTAAATCTCATTGTGTTGAGGCATGGTTGACCAGAGGTTGAGTGTAAAGAAACAACAACTTCTTCAGTTTCAATGGTTGCAACAATTGGGTCAGTAGTCATCTGCATATTGGCACAATCATCCTCAGCTAAGCCCCCTTCCAATTGGCTTGTCAACAACTGCAACTGAGGTTTGCATTGGTGACCAGAAAAATATGTTGAGTTTTGTTACGTGCATGATATGCGGAATTTTAAATTATCATGCAACCCAATTTGAATTCCAAGGATCATGTGTATAAAATTCGAATCTAACAAGGTTGTGAATTTTGTACCTTACTTGGTATCGTAACCAAGCGCGACGACTTTGTGTAGAGGTTGCTCGCGTCTTCACGGTAAGAGATGTCGGTTTTTGTCTCGTCTCACGAAAGCTTCCCAAGCGTGAAGCCTCTACCACGTGCATTCCTTGACGAGTCGAAGCAAGATTGCTAGACCTTCAAAAGAACAAGAATTTCTAATCTCTTTGGATCTCAACACATGAGAGGAGAAAAGAATTCTAATTGAATTGGAATATTGTTTTTGGTCTTCCTTTCTTTCGGTTTCTCTCAGCAAAAAAAACTCCAAGGAGGTTATTAGCCTAATAACATATAATCTCCCTTTATACATATATTTCTCCAGCGCACAGGGGATATTCCCCTTTTAAAACCAAAAAGAACCAAAAATAATATTTTTTATATATATTTATATATATATATATATATGGATGAGAGAGATAGCCAAAAATAAAAGTTATTTTTTAACTTAAATTTCTTGCACACAAAGATGAGCCAAGGATAGTATTATGCTTTATGGGCTTGAGCTCACCCTGAGCCCAAGTACCTCTCATCCATAATTTGGGCCTCGCCCAAATTGATCCAATTCATATTTAATTAATCATGTCCCACATAATTAATTATTGTTCTATGCTTCAACTTGTCAAATAGAGCGACCCAGTAGGATCTATGTCATTATCAGTAATAAATTAATAAACATTAATTTATAAATCATAATTGGCATCTATCAATGCATTATGATCACCCGATCAAACACAGACAAATTCGTGATCCTTTGTTCTTTCGTATTGATTCCCTTGTCACGTAATATCATTGATTAATGTCAAGCGTAGGAATGTGTCATCCTTGAACATTAATCATTTTCTTGATCCTCAGTGCATAATTATTATTTGTATCATCTCATGATCACAAATGCATGCATAATAATTATCACTACATCAAGGGGCCCAGAGATATCACTAATCTCATATGAAATGAGACGGACAAATATATCATATTGACTATCCATAACTTCTAGCATAATTCACGTATATTCGGAAATTATCTTTATAGCCCTCGGTTTAAAACAACGTTTGATAATCAGACACAATATACATTAATTATCTAGAATTATGATATCTCAGATAATATAATCAATACTTACTTATGACTTTGCTGATGACACAAACACAATCTCTACAGCAAGTCAAGGTGAGTCCAATATCACGTACCCCGTACATGTATATCTATGTGATTAAGCAGATACCTCGTATCAGTGATTCGTGAAACATGATCACACATTAATCCACATACTAGTCTATATATAACCATTCAGTGTTTCATGCTAATGATATAAGATTAGGGACTATTAAGAGTTTAATAATCAATGATAGAGTTTCACAATTCAAGTCCTCAACTCAAATAATCTATGAAATATATAAAACTTAAGGAACAAAATGATATAAATCATCCAATACATAAAACTAAACAAGAGTACCATCACAAATGATTGGTCCTCTAGGTCACTTAACTAACAAAATATTTGTCCCCACACTTATAACATAGCCCAAGGTCTTTCTTTGCTCAAACACTGTGTTTTTGGAAGTAGGGGATGCTATTTGGCTTAGGCTCTGGAGGCTTGACCCTATCTGAGAAGGTTCTAGGGGTAAAATTGGTATAAGTCGAGGAACCTCTATAAGCCAATTTTAATTTTTTGAACTGACTATCCAAGGCAGCTTCCATATGCATAGAGTACTCAAAGGCATCATCAAGGGTGAGTGACTTAACTGCCTTTAAATGAGCCCTTATATCTTTCCTTAACCCAATTATATAGTCCTCAATAAAATCTCCTTATGTGAAATTTCGATTTTCCAAGAGTAACTTGGATTTTACCCTCTCAAACTCATCAATATAGGTTTCAATAGTGCCAGTTTGATTGAGACTATTTAATTCCTCTAAACCACTCTTTGTATTTGACTTTTGAAACCTTCTTAACACTAGCCTAGTGAGTAGATCCCAGTCAGGTGGTTCATGGTTGATTAAATACCCATCAAATCACTCACTGGCTTTGTCACGAAATTGCAATATGGCCAATTTAGCTTTGGATGCCATGGGAACTTGGTAAAGATCAAAATATGAAAAACACTTACGGATCCATTCAAGAGTATTGGTACCAGTAAAGACTGGACAATCAGATCGGGGTAAGATCAATCGTTGATCATGAGGTGGCTGTGGGCCTTGAGATCTGTTTTTGTCTAGGTGCTTGACAGATGAAGACGATTATTCCTGTGTCCTTGTGCAACAACATCCCATTTGGCATCTTGTTCATGCAGTTCAGCTCTAAGTTCTTGAGCTATAGCCTGAGTTTCGGTTGCAATAGCTTGAACAGTTTGTCGTTGAAATGTTTGGAATTGATCTTGCATGGTTTTAATGATTGTTTCCTGGATGTTAGTCTCGATATTACGAGTAAGCACTATCGTGTCTTTCCATTGCTGAGCCAAAGCTGCTTTCATCTCGAAATAAATTGGATAAAGAAAGTTGAATTTTGGGATTTTAATAAAAGCTTTATTAATAATCTCAGCAACTTGTGCATACATCAGAGAAAAAGAGATAAAATATAGCGAACTTGATTCAATTTTCTTCCTATCGTTCTATCTGAGAAGATGGCTTTATATATCCAGCCATTTACACTAATTTTTCTAATTAATAAAACTAAGAGGACTAAAATGAAAAATTCCCACAGCTGACTCTAACAAACTGTCAGCGTCCTTTCCCTAACGAACTCCTCGATCATCTCCAATTCTAGCGACACCGTTGTCTCAAGTAATTGAGTGGGGCCATGCTGTCAGTGAAACAACTTCTTGGGCTTGGCCCGTCTCTAGCCCAATTGGCTTTGATCCATTCCATCCTTTCTTTCTAGCTTCTGGCCCTGTGTTTGAAAGTGGCGCGCCAACGGCTATGGAACTCAGTTCCATACCTGACAGGTAAGGTCGACATTTGATTTCATATTCTAAATACGAAGTCCACAAACAATCCTAGAGACAAATTGTCAGATTTTATTGCCTCCTCTTAAGAGTGAGACGATTTTGACTTTGGAAAAGATGAAATCAATGTCCACTTTACCATGTTTTTTTTTTTTATGCAGGAGGCAAACACCTACTAAAATTTTCATTAAACAAAAAAAGTATTACAAATAAATGAAAAAAAGAAAACGAATAATTACAATGAGGATGACATGAAATTGGAATTAAAAAAAGATAATTATACAAATCCTGTCTAGCCTATGCCAGTTGCTGGCGGTTCGAGCTGTAGGAGGAAAATGTCCAAGTGAAGCGAGATGAGTAGTGATGTCGTCGCCTGGTGAGAAACTAGCGACATGGCAAGGTGGAAGACTAATGCCATGGCAAGAGTGAGGACGAGGGGGTGGTTGTCAACGTTGCGTGGATGGAGGAACAACACAATCACAACGGAAGGATGTATGTGGATAGGTGGTGGCGAATCAGGACTTTGGATCTGTGGTGGCAGCAGGCAACAAGGTCAGCTAACCAACAAGGGCAATGTGAAGTGAAGTGGAGTGGAATGGTGTTGACGATAGTTTGGTGTGAAGCCAAAATATGGGTTTCTCTTTTATGTGGGGAACGATACAAGCAAAACATAATAGATGGGTGAAGTGAGGTAAATAGGGGAGAAAATAAGAGACTTGAAAAAGAGTGTATTTTCCAACAAAGAACAACTTGTTTTCTTCTTTTCCTCTTATGAGTTATTCAAGATTTACTTTTTTTTTTGTAATCTCTTGTCTAAATCCACTCAAACTAACAAGGAGTGTGTGTGTGTGTGTGTGTGAGATGGTAGATAGCTTGGTGATCTCCATGGCAATCTTGTATTTGTAAGACAATCTCCATATAGTGAATTTGCATCGACTTGCTCCCGTGGATTTTCTCAATTTGGGTTTCCACATAAAATCTTGTGTCTCGCTTTTATTTGCTGTGCTTGATTCCTATTGTGTTATTTGTCTTTCAAGTGGTTTTCATTTTACACGTGTTTGTCGAAATTGTAACCCTCATTTGGTTGTTGTTTTATTTTTGCTGAATCGACACTCGTTTGTCCAACAACTCGTATTAATTGGTTGTTCTCGTTGGTTTTGAGCATAGGAGCTTTAAGCTTGGATTTGAGCTTGTGATTGTCAATGACATGGATGATAGAATGGAGAAAGCGATGGAATTTTAGAAGTTGAATGATAGCAATTGGGCAATTTGAAAAAAATTATGGAGGATTACCTGGTGATAAGAGAGCTAGATTTATCATTACTTTATAGTAGTGCACAACATATGAACATGGAGGACCATGAATGAGAGTTTATGGATCGAAAGTGTTTGGCGGTTATAAGGTCGTGTATTTCACCATCAATCTTGTTGATGTCTATCAATGTAGAAGCTTCGTGAGCTTTGTATCTTATTGGAGCAATCATACGAACAACAATGTAAAAAAGATGCATGCTATGAAAATGTTATTTCTCTTGAAAATGAAGGAGGACTATCAATGAGAATGCATGTGAGCGAGTTCAACTCGATTGCAACTTAATTGAAATTCTTGAGGGTAAACCTTGATGAAGAGATTTTTGTGTGCTACTTAGTTCTTTACCTGCTAGTTGGGATACTCTTGTATCTACTGTTGCTAACACCATGGACAACAAGTTCAAGTTGAGTGATGTTGTTGCATCATTGTCAGATTGAAAAACTAGAAAGCTACAACCCAATTGAAAATCGAACTTGACGGTTGGTGAAGGGGAAGGTTGGTTACTAGGGACAATTTCTCAAACAAGAAGGATGCATCTAGCAAGATAAGATCAAAATCGAAAGGTAGACAGTTTTCTTGTTGGTATTACAAGAACAAAGGGCATTAGAAGAAAATTGTCCTTTTTTGAAAGACAAGCAAAAGAAGCAAGATGGTGAAGCAAGTATAGTTTTCGACGAGATTGGAGATTCGATGACTCTTAAGTATGACTAGTTTTGAGAATTCAAATATGGATGTTCAAAGTGTTCCAGTACTCCTTACGAGACTCGTTGATTCAGATGCCTCATTTCACATATGGTCGGATCGTTCTTATTTTGTCAACTATCATGGATGGTGGAAATGTCTATCTTGGTAATAGTCGGTCATGTAAGATTCTTGAAATTGGCGATGTTGAGCTTGAACACGCTAACGTAAGGCGGTGTAAGTTGAGCTGTGTGGGATATGTATCCAAGATTATAAAGAATTTAATCTCGGTGGGTCAACTTGATGATGTCGGGTTGGTTGTGACTTTTGGAAAGAGATGTTGGAAAGTATACGAGGGTTGCATGATATTGTTGAAAAGACACAAAGATGAGAGTTTGTACGCTCTTCACATAACATTTAGAAAGAGTGTTGTGGCTGTGGAAAGTGAACATGAAGATATGCAAACATGGCACAACCGGGTTTGACACCAAAGTAAAAGAGGCATGGAATTGTAAAAAGTGAAAACTTTATTTCTTCTTTTGATTGTTCATCTCTTGAATTTTGTGTTCATTATATAATGGAAAAATAAAAGAGAGTAAATTTTAAGAGGAATGAATCCCGTAGAAAGGTAAAACCATTAGAATTGGTTTATTCTGATGTGTGTGGTTCATTTTGATAACATTGGGGGGCTTAATTTGAAGCAATTCTAAGAAATATCGAGATCAAATTTGCAAATTTGGCAATTACAATCAATTAAACTATTTCAGCACAAGCAATTTCAAAACTAAATTAATAATAAAATTAAAGAAAAGAGTTTAGAAAATGCAAACAAAGCAATCCAAGAGACACAAGGATTTTAACGGAGTTCGGATATTGAAGATTCTAGTCTCCGAGACTCTCGACCCCCTGATACGGTAACAAGGTCGAGTCGATTCACTAGACAACACAAGTGAATTTACATCTTCGGAATTGGGGCTCTCTTACACACATCGGTGGAGCACCAACCCTAATGGGGTGTCGAACTCGGTCTCGTTTACACACACCAGTGGAGAACCGAGCCAACGAAAAACAAAGTAACAAAAAATACAATCGAATAGATGATAAGATAATAAACACTCAACACAACCTCTCTTAGAGTTTAGAATAATAGAACAATGAGATTGAGTCTTTAAGCTAAGGTTTGGCTATGTATTTTAAGCTAAAAAATGATGGAACAAAGGATTTTGCTATAGTAGTGTTGTTGGAGAAGAAGGGGGTGAAGGGTCCCTTTTGTAGAGAGCTTGAAACACTTGCATTCTTGGCTGAATTCAATTAAAACATTATACAACGGTCCAAAATGTTACATAACGTTTTGCCCTTGAATTATCATTGGAACTGTCAGAATTCGACCGTTACATTTTCAATTTTGACTTAAAACGTTATATAACGGTTCAAAACATTACACAACATTTTATCAAAATATCTGAAAAACAATTGACATAAATATGACCGTTATTTTGAATTTTGTCTTGCAAAATGTTGTATAACGTTATGAAACGTTACATAACATTTTAGCAATATTCAAAACACTTGTTCTGCCTATTTCAAACGTTACACAACTGAGAATTGTCAATTTAAATTTTATGAAACATTATATAACTTGCTAAAATGTTATATAACGTTTTGCTTGTTCGTGTGGATCTTTAGTCTTGAAATAGTCACAACTTTTGATCCGTAGCTTCAATTTAGGTCATTTTCGAAGTTTGGAAATGTCTTGATGAACTCTACACTTGTTCTCAACTCATCACTTGAAATTTCCAAACTTTTCTTCTTTGATTTTTGCATTCAAGTCCCTACAGAATTCTCAAAACATGAAAGCTTTGTAAAATTCAAATTTGTTTTGTAAATCGACAAATACAAAAAATTGTTTGACACAACAATCTCCCCCTTTTGTCGATTTGCAAAACTACAATTATATGTGCATATTTGAAAATTTTATTTTCAAGAATAGAAAATTCATTTCTCCTCCTTTTTGTGAATCAATAAAAAAGGAATGATTAAAGCAATTGTAGCATAGCTTCCCTCAATTTGTGGAGTTTCTGAATAAAACTCCCCCTCAATTTTTGCAAGTTTATCCCATATTTTAACAAAATCAAATTTGGTAGTCCTAGATTACAAGTATTAGAGTTTTAGTGGAAGCAAATTTTGAATTTAGGGCTTAACAAAAATATTTGTTTGTTTAAATTTGATAGGGCTCATTTTTTGTTTATTTGCTCCCCCTAAATATATGGCAATTGGTATTGGGAGACTCAACCTACAAACCTTCTAAGTTTGACATTTAGGCACTCAAGTAACATTTGATTGGTTGTTTCCCTTCCTAAGAGTGCAATCTAATGAGATGTGCCCCTTTTTGCAACAATAATTGCAAAATGTACAAGTTGGAGGGTTTTCATTTGGTTTGACAAAACGGGTATAAACTTGGCCATTTGGCTTATGTGAACAATTGAGATTTAACTTGTGTGATTTTAAGCCATTTGAATTTTTGAAAATAACCCTTGGTTTTTCATTATATTGTGCACAAGAGTTTACAAAATTTTGACTTTTAATTTCATAACTCCAACCATATGGTCCTTTATAATATGCGTTGTTGGACCATGATGGTTTGAAACTCCTTGGGGTCGGTTTGAGTTTGGAGTAATTACCATTGTTATACCGGTACCTAAAGGCATAATTTGATACATTTTTATTTTGGTACTTAGCCTTTTTGCCCTTTTTAATTTATTTTCCTTTGTTTTTAGGGCTTTGAGGGTTTTTAGATGGTGAAGAAGAGGGTAAAATCCTCTTGTACTCTAGACGCGACTTGTCATGCGAGCCTTGTCCCTCACACAATTTGTTAAAATTAATTTTAGTGCAACTTTTCAATGCACTAGAAGATTTTAAAACCTCATTTTCGGTTTTTAATTTTTGTACTTCGATTTTCAAGTTACAAAAATCTTTTTCATGATTTTGACAATCTTTCACTTCCAACTCAAGGCTTTCAATTTTTGATTCATATAGCCTTGTACCTTGGACTCAAGCTCAAAATTTTTGCGTTTCAACCCCTCAATTGTGTCATTTAGAGCATTGCAACAAGATTTATCTAATCTAGACAATGTATTTTCCAATTCATTTCTTGGTGATATTGATGTTGCATTATCCCTAGTATTTAAAATTGATGTTGAGCCTGCCTCACTAGCTCGACAAGATGAAGTTGAGCATTCGAACTCTTCGTCTTGCATCACCGATTTGCCCTTTGAATTGGCTATGTCGCTATTGGAGCACATCGGTTCATCCTCCACATCCTTTGATGGAGCCTCTCTTCTTCAACAATTTTTAATATTTGATTCTTGATTCGTTAAATCTATTTCTTTTGAAATTGAATCACAATAAAAAATGTTCTAAGAGAGCATTCCAAATTTCAAATGCGTTATTAAAATCAACTCCATCAATTATTTCAAAAATAAATTCATCAATATGACAAAGTAGGGCATTAATGGCAAGGAGATTTTCCTTCTCTTTATTTTTACAATTTTCCTTTGCCTCTACCGTACCCCAAATCTCAAATGTTTCTAAGTAATTTTGCATTGATGATTTTCAATATGAGAAGTTTTGACAATTTTTTTCTAAATATTGGAGGTTGGGTAGTATACATATTGGTGCCATATAATTTGGACCTTTACTTGCAACTAATATATCTTAATTAGCAAGTTCAACTTGCTCTGATTCTACTTTGATAAAACCGAGGGGCTTAATTTGAAGCAATTCAAAGAAATATCAGAATCTAATTTGCAAATTTGGCAATTACAGTCAATTTGAACTATTTAAGCACAAGCAATTTCTAAACTAAATTAATAACGAAATTAAAGAGAAGAGTTTAGAAAATGCAAACAAAGCAATCCAAGAGACACAAGGATTTGACAGAGTTTGGATATTGACGATCCTAGTCTCCGAGACTCTCGACCCCCTGATATGGTAACAAGGTCGAGCCGATTCACTAGACAACACAAGTGAATTTACATCTTCAGAATTAGGGCTCTCTTACACACATCGGTGGAGCACTAACCCTAATGGGGTGTCAAACTCGATCTCGCTTACACACATCGGTGGAGAACCGAGCCATTGAAAAACAAAGTAACAAAAGATACAATCGAATAGATGATAAGATAATAAACACTCTACACAATCTCTCTTAGAGTTTAGAATAATTTAGAACAATGAGATTGGGTCTTTGAGCTAAGGTTTGGCTATGTATTTTAAGCTCAACAATGATGGAACAAAGGATTTTGCTATAGTAGTGTTGTTGGAGAAGAAGGGGGTGAAGGGTCCCTTTTATAGAGAGCTTGAAACACTTGCATTTTTGGCTGAATTCATTTAAAACGTTATACAACGGTCCAAAATGTTACGTAAGTTTTGCCCTTGAATTATCGTTGGAACTGTCATAATTCGACCGTTACATTTTCAATTTTGACTTAAAACGTTATATAATGGTTCAAAACATTACACAAAATTTTATCAAAATATCTGAAAAACAATTGACATAAATATGACCGTTATTTTGAATTTTGTCTTGCAAAAATGTTGTATAACGTTATGAAACGTTACATAACATTTTAGCAATATTCAAAACACTTGTTCTTCCAATTTCAAACGTTACACAACTGAGAATTATTAATTTAAATTTTATGAAACATTATATAACTTGCTAAAATGTTATATAACGTTTTGCTTGTTCGTGTGGATCTTTAGTCTTGAAATAGTCACGACTTTTGATCCGTAGCTTCGATTTAGGTCATTTTCGAAGCGTTGGAAATGTCTTGATGAACTCTACACTTGTTCTCAACTTATCACTTGAAATTTTCAAACTTTTCTTCTTTGATTTTTGCATTAAAGTCCCTACAGAATTCTCAAAACACGAAAGCATTGTAAAATTTAAGTTTGTTTTGTAAATCGACAAATACAAAAAATTGTTTGATACAACACATTTAATGTCCAATCTCTTGGCGGTGCTTCTTATTCTGTTACTTCTTTAGATTATTTTTCTGGGAAGTGTTGGATTTGTCTCTTGTCCTCAAAATATCAAGTCTTTGAAACCTTTAAGATGTTTAAATCCTGTGTTGAAAAGGAGATTGAAAAATTCATTAAATGTTTACAAATGGATAATGGTGGTTAATTTTGCTCTAATGATTTTGATAATTTTTGTGCGAGAAATGACATTCAGGGAGTGAAGACGGTTTCATACACACATCAAGAGAATGTGAACATTGAGAGAATGAACCATACCATTATGAAGTGGATTAGAAGTATGTTGTCTCACTTGGGTCTTCCAAAATCCTTTTGGATCGAAGCGACCAACATCGCAGTTTATCTAATCAACTGATCACCTAGTGTGGCGTTAGACGATACATACCAAAAGTCATATGACCACTTACGAAATTTTGGTTGTGAAGCTGATGTGAAGATCTCTAATGTCAAAAGGAATAAGCTCGGTGTCAAGTCATGGGATAGAATTGAAGGTATTCTGAGACTATCCCAAAGAAATTATATCGATAAAATGCTGAGTGGTATGGCATGAAAGACCGTAAACCAGGTGATACACCCGTAGCAAAAGGAAACAAGTTTAGTCTCGAACAATGTCCCAAAACTGATTTAGATAAAATTGCCATGAAAGACATACCCTATGCATCTATTGTAGGTAGTCTCATGTATGTCCAAGTATGCACGAGACCAGATATAGCCTTCATCACAGGAATGCTAGGGCGATACTAAAGTAACCCAAGAATGGAGCACTGGAAAGCAGCTAAGAGGGTGCTTAGGTACCTGAAAAAAGCAAGAGACTATATGCTCGCATATCAGAGATATGAAAAGCTTGAGGTCATTGGATATACCGATTCTGTTTTTGGAGGTTGCGTAGATAGCATGAAGTCGACATTAGGATACATCTTCATGATGGCAGGTGGCGCTGTATCTTGTAAGAGTGCTGAACAAACACTAATAGCACATTCTACAATGTCAGTCGAGTTCATTGCATGCTACGAAGCCTCAAACCATGGTGTGTGACTCAAGAATTTTGTCACTAGGCTGCAAATGGTCCCTACTATCAAGAGATCACTTACATTGATGTGTGACAATAATTCAACCGTACTCTATGCGACAAATGACAAAAACTTGACCAAGTCTAAGTATATAGACATCAAGTTTCTGGCAGTAAAATAGAGAGTGCATAACAATGAGTTGAAGGTGGAACGTATAGGTACAGACTCCATGATTGCGGACTCTCTTATAAAAGCACTACCACCCAAGAAGTTTCACGAGCATGTCACTCATATTGGTGTAGTACCTATGTTAGGATAATTTAGGGAAAATGTGGGAGTCTGATTTTGTTTTAAAGTTTCATGTTATGTAATTTGTAACAAATTATGATATATGCAAATTATATTCTGAATCTCATTGTGTTCTCTCTTTAAAGTTTTGACCTCACTAAAGTAAAGATATAAAGGTTACCCATTCGAAAATAGGCACGTATAATCACACTCTCATGTAATTTCTGAACTATATGTCTAAAATCTAATTCATGTCATCCAAAAGTATTTGGATATGATTTACATCAAGAAAACCACGTAGAAAATATGTTGATTATCAAAGAAGCCCCTTGCTGGTATAACTGGTGGATCGAATTGGTTAAGAGACACGAAAAGAAAGACAGAAAAGTTAAAATGATATGGCCAGATCCAGACATATGTAATCAAATGGACCACATTTGTCCATGTGGGAGATTGTTGGAATTAAGACATCAATTCTAATAAATAAAGTTTGAACTACGTGTTATATGATTACTACATGTCATGTATTGTCACATAATATTACAAGGAGTAATATATTGATATGTCGTGAAATGTGATTAATTAATATTCAAAGGCATTATACATATTGCACTAAGATTGTGAGCATGAATGCATATAGAATTAAAGTAAAATAATTATAATTGTTGATGGTCTGATTATGATTAATTAAACTATATATTAGTGTTGATGTAAAGTCAAAAATATTGTTTGGGCTAATCAACTCAAGTTGGATCAAAGCCCATGCAAAACATCCCAAACGCAAGTCTATTGCGGTCGCAATGAAATAGGAAGATTAGGCAGTTAATCTTCTGATTTTCAGAAGATTGATTGCGGCCGCAATAGCCCTCATTGCGACTGCAAGAGACTTGGCAGAATTCCTGCCAAGTTTGGAAGCCAAGTCAATTATGGTCGCAATGAGATCCATTACGACAGTACGAGACCTATTCCATGGCAAGTTTTGACTGCCTAGATTTACCGTTATCTTTATGATTGAATATTTTAGGTTTTATATTGAATTTTGTTGGATTATTTACAAAAGTAAATCAGAGGATTTGGAAAAGATTTGAAGAGAATATAATTTCATATATTCCATGAATATTTAATAATTAATTTTGTCTCTTACCAAAAAATCAATAGATCAGCACCGGACAGAACCGAGTGGCTAGGAAGATATGTCAACACCATTATAAATAGCGCTGGGTATCCAAGCATTAAAAATACCACAAAGCATATCCTACTACGAGAAGTGTTTCAGATCTGATTACTTCATTTATGATTGTAACCATTCAAGAAAACACCACAAATCATCTTATCCTTCTATAAGAAGTGTTTTTTATCAGAGTACTTCAATATGGGTGGTAACATTAAAGAAGACACCACAAAGCATCTTATCCTACTACGAGAAGTGTTTCAGAATGTACTACTTCGTTTATGGGTGGTAACGTTTCATGAAAACTCCACAAAGCATCATAGCCTACTACGATAAGTGTTTGTTCTTTGAATACTTATGTTAAGGGTAATAACCTTTCAATAAGACGAAAGAGCATAGACTATCATTCTAAGTGCTTCATGTCCGGGTACTTCATTTAAGGACGGTAACCATTAAAAAAACACAACAAAGTATCTTATCCTATTACGAGAGGTGTTTCAGATTGGACTACTTCATTTATGGGTAGGAACATTTCAAGAAAACTCCACAAAGCCTCATTACATACTACGAGAAGTGTATCTTATCTTAGTACTTCATTTATGAGTGGTAACCATTTAAGAATATACCACAAAGCACATTGTCCTACTATTAGAAGTGTTTCTGATCAGAGTACTTCATTTATGAGTGATAATCTTTCAAGAAAATTCCACAAAGCATCATATTTTACCACAAGAAGAGTTTTTCTCGAGTACTTCATTTAAGTGTTGTAACCATTCACTAAAACACCACGAAGAAGCATAAAATACTATTCTATGTGCTTCATGTCCGAGTAGTTAATTTATGAGTGATTCTAATCATATACTTCATTTATGGGTGGTAACCATTAAAGAAAACAACACAAAGTATCTTATACTACTACGATAAGTGTTTCAGATCCGATTACTTCATTTATGGGTGGTAAACATTCAATAAAATACCACAAAGAACCTTAAGCTTCTAGGAGAAGTGTTTATGATCAGAATAGTTCATTTATGGGTGGTAACGATTAAAAAAAGCACCATAAATCATCATACTCTACTATGAGAAGTGTTTCTGACTGGAGTACTTCATTTATGAGTGGTAACCTTTAAAAAAAACTCCACAATGTATCATATCTTACTCCGAAAAGAGTTTATTCTTGGAGTGCGTCATTTAAGTGTTGTACCCATTCACCAAAATACCACGAAGAAGTATAGAATATCACTTTATGGGCATCATGTTCGAGTACTTAATTTATGAGTGATTCTGATCAGAGAGTACTTTATTTATGGGTCGCAACCTTTAAAGAAAACACCACAAAGCATCTTGTCCTACTTTGAGAAGTGTTTCTGGCAAGAGTACTTCATTTATGAGTGGTGACCTTTCAAGAAAACTCTACAAACATCATATCTTACCACGAGAAGAGTTTCTTCTCGAGTACTTCATTTAAGTGTTGTAACCATTCACTAAAACACCACGAAGAAGCATACAGTACTATTCTATGTGCTTGATGTGCGAGTACTTAATTTATGAGTGATTCTGATCAGAGTACTTCATTTATGGGTAGTAACCATTAAAGAAAACACCACAAAGCATCTTATCTACTACGAGAAGTGTTTCAGATCCAATTACTTCAGTTATGGGTGGTAACCATTCAATAAAAAATCGCAAAGAATCTTATTCTTCTACGAGAAGTGTTTCTTACAGAGAACTTCTTTTATGGATGGTAACCATTAAAGAAAACACCACAAATCTTCTTACCCTACTATGAGAAGTGTTTCTGATCAGAGTATTTCATTTATGAGTGGTAACATTTCAAGAAAACTAAACAATGCATCACATCTTACTCCGAGAAAAGTTTCTTCTTCGAGTACATCATTTAAGTGTTGTAACCATTCACCAATACACCACGAAAAAGCATAGAAAACCACTTTATGTGCTTCTTAATTTATGAGTGATTATGTTCATAGTACATCATTTATGGGTCATAACCATTAGAGAAAACATTATAAAGCATCTTATTCTCCTACGAGAAATGTTTTGAGATCTGATTACTTCATTTATGGGTGATAACCATTAAAGAAAACAACACAAAGCATCTTATCCTACCATGAGAAGTGTTTCTCATCAAATTACTTCAATTGTGGGTGGTAACCATTAGAGAATAAGCATACAAGCACTCTATGTGCTTCATGTCCTAGTACATCAATATGGACGATAAACAATCAAGAAAACAACACAAATCATCTTATCCTACTTCAAGAAGTGTATCTTATCTGAGTACTTCATTTGTGAGTGTTAACCTTTCAAGAAAACTCCAAAAAGCATCATATCTTACAAAGAGAAGAGTTTCTTCTCGAGTACTTCATTTAAGAGTTGTAATCATTCACTAAAACACCACGAACAAATATAGAATACCACTCTACGTGCTTCAAGTCCGAGTACTTAATTTATGAGTGATTCTGATCATAGTACTTCATTTATGGGTGGTAAACATTCAATAAAATACCACAAAGAACCTTAAGCTTCTAGGAGAAGTGTTTCTGATCAGAATAGTTCATTTATGGGTGGTAACGATTAAAAAAAGCACCACAAAACATCGTACTCTACTATGAGAAGTGTTTCTGACTGGTGTACTTCACCAATACACCACGAAGAAGAGTTTCTTCTTCCAGTACATCATTTAAGTGTTGTAACCATTCACCAATACACCACGAAGAAGCATAGAAAACAACTTTATGTGCTTCTTAATTTATGAGTGATTATGTTCATAGTAATTCATTTATGGGTGGTAACCAATAAAGAAAACAACACAAAGTATCTTATACTACTACGAGAAGTGTTTCATATCCGATTACTTCATTTATGGGTGGTAAACATTCAATAAAATACCATAAAGAACCTTAAGCTTCTAGGAGAAGTGTTTCTGATCAGAATAGTTCATTTATGGGTGGTAACGATTGAAAAAAGCACCACCAATCATCATACTCTACTATGAGAAGTGTTTCTGACTAAAGTACTTCATTTATGAGTTGTAACCTTTCAAAAAAACTCCACAATGCATCAAATCTTACTCCGAAATGAATTTATTCTTGGAGTACGTCATTTAAGTGTTGTAACCATTCACCAAAATACCACGAAGAAGTATAGAATATCACTTTATGGGCATCATGTTCGAGTACTTAATTTATGAGTGATTCTGATCAGAGTACATTATTTATGGGTCGCAACCTTTAAAGAAAACACCACAAAGCATCTTGTCCTACTTTGAGAAGAATTTTTGGCCAGAGTACTTCATTTATGAGTGGTGACCTTTCGATAAAACTCTACAAACATCATATCTTACCACGAGAAGAGTTTCTTCTCGAGTACTTCATTTAAGTGTTGTAACCATTCACTAAAACACCACGAAGAAGCATAGAGTACTATTCTATGTGCTTGATGTTCGAGTACTTAATTTATGAGTGATTTAGATCAGAGTGCTTCATTTATGGGTGGTAAACATTAAAGAAAACACCACAAATCATCTTATCTACTACGAGAAGTGTTCCAGATCCAATTACTTCAGTTATGCGTGGTAACCATTCAATAAAACACCGCAAAGAATCTTATTCTTCTACGAGAAGTGTTTCTTACAGAGAACTTCTTTTATGGATGGTAACCATTAAAGAAAACACCACAAATCTTCATACCCTACTATGAGAAGTGTTTCTGATCAGAGTATTTCATTTATGAGTGGTTACATTTCAAGAAAACTCTACAATGCATCATTTCTTACTACGAGAAAAGTTTCTTCTTCGAGTACATCATTTAAGTGTTATAACCATTCACCAATACACCACGAAGAAGAATAGAAAACCACTTTATGTGCTTCTTAATTTATGAGTGATTATGTTCATAGTACATCATATATGGGTCATAACCATTAGAAAAAACATTACAAAGCATCTTATTCTCCTACGAGAAATGTTTTGAGATCTGATTACTTCATTTATGGGTGATAACCATTCAAGAAAACACCCCAAAGCATCTTATCCTTCCATGATAAGTGTTTCTCATCAAATTTCTTCAATTGTGGGTGTTAACCATTAGAGAATAAGCATACAAGCACTCTATGTGCTTCATGTCCTAGTACATCATTATGGACGGTAAACAATCAAGAAAACAACACAAATCATCTTATCCTACTTCAAGAAGTGTATCTTATCTGAGTTCTTCATTTGTGAGTGTTAACCTTTCAAGAAAACTCAAAAAGCATCATATCTTACAAAGAGAAGAGTTTCTTCTCGAGTACTTCATTTAAGAGTTGTAATCATTCACTAAAACACCACGAACAAATATAGAATACCACTCTACGTGCTTCAAGTCCGAGTACTTAATTTATGAGTGATTCTGATCATAGTACTTCATTTATGGGTGGTAAACATTCAATAAAATACCACAAAGAACCTTAAGCTTCTAGGAGAAGTGTTTCTGATCAGAATAGTTCATTTATGGGTGGTAACGATTAAAAAAAGCACCACAAAACATCGTACTCTACTATGAGAAGTGTTTCTGACTGGTGTACTTCACCAATACACCACGAAGAAGAGTTTCTTCTTCGAGTACATCATTTAAGTGTTGTAACCATTCACCAATACACCACGAAGAAGCATAGAAAACCACTT
>CAXKVX010000360.1:0-66017 GCA_964058865.1 Eleocharis quinqueflora
GGTATGAATTTTGAGATAAAATAAATGCACACAAAAAGTAGAGGCATTTGATTCATCCTCTAGTAAATAATAAAGATAAAAAAATCATCAATTTGTTGCAAAGTTCTTAATAAAGTGTAACAATTTTTTTCTATCTATTTTTATTCTATTTCATACTATTGCATTCATCTAAAATATAATAAAGGTTCGTCCGTGTCCAAGGTTAAGCACGATTGGAATGAATTTGTACCATTGATTAAAATATACTATAAATTTTGATCGTTGATTTTTCTGTAGAACTTAAGTGTGCGAATTATTTTGTGTAGAGAGCGATTTTATGAGGTTTTTGCAATTGACAACATAATTATTACATATTATCCATCTTATTGCTCTATTCGTATTAATTGGGTATCTTTACTATTATATTTAATATATTATTAATTATGCTCTTTTTATTAATTGTATGAATATCAAAAGTCACTCATTAAATGTATGGAAATCAAGATGTATACATTTTCATATTATGTACGTATAAAATATTTCATATTATATATACATATATAGATACACCATACACTATAAATAATATTATGTGTATATTTTCATACAAATCGACATATGAAATATTTAATATTGTTTGTATTTTTCTATATCACATTAAATTTAATATTGTAGAACAATTATATAAATCATATTATGTATTTTCACATCATATACTACAAATCATATTATGTGTATTTTTTTCATATCACACGTATATAGTTCATATAACTCACATGTATATAACTTATATGTATTTTTATAAAATAATTCATAAAATTTATGTATATAAAAATAATTTATAAAATTTTATGTATATATATATATATATATAGGGATAGGCTATCGTGCACTATAGTGCCAAGGCTCTTTTGGCATTAGACTCTTCTTAACCGTTTGATTTAAAACTTTCTAGCCATTCATTTGGGTGCCTTCTTAATATTACGAATGTAATGGTACTATTCCCCCTTCTGGGTACTTTTCCCCCTTTATCGCCTATACTAAGTACACGTCTCCCAAACTTTAAGCTTTTCAGGTTCAATTTTTACTCCCTTCGTTATTCTTTTATGACCGTTCCCTCCCTATTTTCCTAGAAATTATGAAAGAATTTAGAAAGCCATTACTAACCAGAAATCAAAAGGAACAATTTCAAGCTCTGATACCAACGGAAATCGCGCGGAATCTGGATCGGCTTAAGCTCTCGGACAAATTATGCACTGGAAACTTAAGACTTAGAGAAAATTTTAAAAGCTGGAAACTTGATTGTTTTATTGAACTGGAAGAAGTAAGCTTTCAGATATCTTCTGATGTGCTTGCAACTTCATAAGATGTTACAATATATAGACTTGAGATAGGATCTCTATTATTGCACCGGGTGCGCATTGGGCCCCATCGTCATGCAAATAAAGAGGTATCAACTAACTCTTGTCTTCCACTCAAAAAAAAAAAGATGCGTCGGCACACAAGACGACATCTTAAAATAAAAAAAAGTAAAACCACTCAGAATAAAGTAGATGCTCCAGCACACTAAGGAGTCATCTCAAAAGAAAAAGAGGAACTTTAATAAAGCAGCTTTTAGAAGTGGGTTTCTCTGTAGCTCTCTATCAGTGTGTCGTGGCATTGGATGAGTGCCTGTATGCTAGCATCCACCCTTCCTAACATGTCACTCGCCCAATTGTCTTTTGTTGCTATTGACTCAAGCCTTGTTTTCTGGAGATACTTCATGGCAATAAGTATTTCTACTTGTATGCAAGTTTTACAGGCTTGTTCTTTGTACAGATCAGATAATCTGCTAGTCATAGCGTTTTCTTCTTCAATGCTTCTTGGGTAACATACAAAGGTGTCTTCTGTTGTATGCGAGTATCGGGCTAATGGAGCATTTTGCCCACACAGTGCTTCCCAAGCTTCTGCTTTGTTAAAAGCTTCCCTGACCCTTCGTGGTTCACTTATTATGATTCTCCTGAGTCCTTCCATTTTCCTGTAAAAACTAAAAAAATAAGATAACACACTTATTAGATAAATGTGATGGTTTGTTTTTGCGGTCCACCACTTCCGCAATCAAGACATTCAATTTCTTTCTAATAGAAAAGAAATCTTTTCTATTAGTTGGCACAAGTTTATGAAAACTTCCTTGTTTGGTGCCTGGGTTACTTCCCCAATTACTTCTTCAAGATTTTTCAGACATGCGTCAGTTATTTCACTGCTTCTGGTATAAACCATATTAGCAGTTAATCTTGAAAGTGCATCAGCGAGTATGTTTAGTTTGCCATCAATGTGCTCAAAATTGACTTGTACCCCTGTAATAGTTATAAAATCAACAAAGTTAATCCATCTGACTCTGGACGGTTTGTTCTGCGCTGATTTGTTGTAGAAGCTGATGATAGCTTGACAGTCTGTTCTAAGGGTTATTTCTTGTTGATCAAGATAGTGAATCTTGAGAGCTTTCATCGTCTCCATACATGCATGGATTTCAGCGTCTATTGTTGATTTTATTACCGGGAATTTCCCACTGGCATAAGCACAAACTCGTTCTGTGTTCCTGGGATCATTCTTCTTCTTCTTCCACTTACAAACACCGCCCCATCCTTCCATACACCCATCTGTTTCAAGAACAATATAGGATCCAGGAGGTGGTAATTCAAGATCAGGAAGATTTTGTACCAGCTCTTTTATCTTGCTGATGAGCTGATAATCAGAGGGTTTTAGCCTCTTGTCTCCATGAGGGCTTGTTTTGGAGTATAATGGCCCAAGGAGAGTTCCCAGATTAGGAATGTAGCTTCTCGCATAGTTCAGTATTCCCAGCCAGGATCTGAGCCCAGCTTTCTCCTTCATCTTTTCGTTGTCAAACTGAACTATTTTCTTGATTATATGGGGCTGAAGTTTGATCTTACTTTCACCGATTACTGCCCCAAGGAATTCAATCTCCTTTACCGCGATTTTCATCTTAGTAGGAGATAGCACCAGTCCCCATTTTTCACATATCTCCAACATTTTACTCAGATGTGTTGCGTGTTGTTCTTCTGTTTCTGAGAAAATGAGGATATCATCAATGTAAACTGCTATAAAATCCTCTGTACCTCTAAAGCAGTTGTCCATCTTCCTTTGAAATATCGCTGGTGCATTTTTCAGGCCAAATGGCATGACTAGCCATTCATAGAGTCCTCCAGGTATCACAAATGCCGTCCAGGGTATTGACTCTGGATCCATGGCAACTTGATGAAATCCGCTTTTTAGGTCGAATTTCGAGAATATCTTGCTGTTGCCAATCTTCTTCAGGATGGTGTTAATGCCTGGTAGACTATACTGGTCTTTGTGTGTGTTGTCATTGAGGGTGCGGTAATTAAAGACCATCCGCTCCTTCCCTTTGACCTCTTTCTTTGTAACCGAGTCTATGGTTGTACCCGAATTTACCATTATGGCCATGGTTCTATGCCTGCTTGTGCTTGATTGGATTACCCCAATTTTCAGTAACGCTTGCACATGCCTGTCAAATTGTTCCTTCATAGCCGGGGTAACATGCTTTAAGGGTTTGTCTTGTATTGTGATATCTGGGTTTATGATATCCAGTTTGCATGTTACTTGATTTTTCGCCCAGTGTTTAACCGGGTTATCACCAATGTAGCCCTGCTCCCTCAGTCTTCTTAGCAGGTCTCTGAATTTATTCTTGAACCATGGTGACTCATCACCACAGTTATAGGTAACGGCTTCTTTGACCTCTATGTATTCAAGCTCAGATAGGTCAAGTTCTTCCACTGCTGCCTGAGAAATGATCTCAGCATCTGCCCTGGTGGTTATTGTTGTTACATTTTTGTAAAATGTAACCATCTGCCCTTCGATTCTCAGTCCACCTTGCATTGCTCTGATGAAATTGCATCCAATTAGCATTTGGACACCTCCTTCCTTGCCCATCGGGAATGCATATGTAAATGGGATTCTGAATTTGTTGTCTTCAATAGACATCTGCCCATTCTTCAGTTTCAGGTTTGCGATTTGCTGAGAGTTTACCCCATTTATCTGTATAGGGTATAGACTTGGCTCCAAAGCCTCAGGGGGTATAAATTCTTGGTTTACACAGCACACCGTAGCGCCTGTATCTAATATCGCCTGAATTTTAAAAGGATTTACCCCTGGTATTTCTATCTGCAGTTCAATGTTGTACAACCTGTTGATTACCCTTCTTCCTTTTCTAGGATCTGGGACTGCAGTATTTATCTCGTCATCGGAGAGTTTATTGGCCATCTCTTTTATTATAAGGTTCTGATTTGGATTGGCCTTCTTGGGAAATGCAACATTTGGTGGGGATTCATCATTATCATCTGAATCAACTTCTACTTCTCCCACCACCTTACGCTTGCCTTTTATATCCATCTTGGTCATGTCTGCTACTAGCTCATTCTCCAACAATTGATCCTTCAATCTTGCGTTTTCGGCTAGGAGATACTGGATATAGCTTAAAAGCTCATTGATAAGCTCATCCTTGCTATCATAAGGACTTAGATTTTGTATTCTTATCATGATTTTTCTTCCCAATACAAACCTTGAACACATGGGACACACAGTCATCTTGCATTTTGCACAGTGCGCCCTCATTTTGATGTTCGTTGTTTCTAGACAACAGTTACACCTTTCGCAACCTCGTGGTATTTCACCATTATCCTCCCATGAATGTTCACAATTCCTCATTTCAGTAGGTAGGTTTGGTTGCTTTCGCCATGATGGCGTTTCTTCTTGGAGCATAAAGATTGATTCAAACGGTGTATCTCCAAGTTCCATGATAACTGTTCTTGCGTTGCCAACCTCACCCTCCGAAAGTGAGCATATAGCGTCACTATCCGGTTCGTTTTGGTCAACAGACAAGATATCCCAGTCATCATCTAGGTCAAGGTTCTCAACAATTGCAGCCCTTGCAATGTTACCTTGTTTTCTTCTGCAGTCTCTGGCGAAGTGGCCTTCTTCACCACAAATAAAGCATTTGCATTTTCTCACCTTGTCCGCGTTCTTTCTCTTGAATACTCTTATGTGAGATTCATGTGGTTTTCCGCGATAGGTTTTTGCTTTTCTGATCCCATATTTCTTATTCTTCTGGTAGTAGCCTGGAATTGGGATTTTGCTACAAAATGATAGATCTTTCAAACTTCTTTGTAGCGCTGCTCTCTTGCATGATTCTGCCAGGTACTGGTATGAAAAGTTAATTCTTGGTAGTACTCCGACAGTGCTCCCCGGGTACTTCTCCATGTACGCTCTTTCTAATTCTTTTCCGATTAGAGGGGGCATCTTTCTGAAAAATTTCTCAGAGAGCTCAGGACTGACATACATACGTCCGGACTTGGCTGCTAGGACCTTATAATCATTCATGTAGTCAAATAGGTCCTTCATGTTATTGCATGCTAATCTCTCAAGATCATTGTATGCTTGATCTTGCTCTACTGTCGAACCCTGGTAAGGGTCCTCAAGTAGGATTATCCTTCTAACCTGGGAAATAACATTCTGTGGATCATCGGCAATATTCACCAATTCTTCATATTCTTGGGGATACGCCATTCGCCATTGTATCCACGTCTTTTTCTCTACTTCTCCCAGTAGATTCTCAATGTAAATGACCTTGCTTTTGTTATCAGCCCAGTTTCTTTCATTTACAAGGTTTAGGGTGATTGACTCCCATCTGGAAATCACATCACTGTACTGCCCTATATCCTCAGGCAATACGAGCATAGCGCCTTGGTTTGCTTGCGCTGAAGGAAGGTTGAACCTTTCGTTGTTTTGTTGTGCAAACCCTCCTTTGAATCTATTAACTCTAGCTCTTATTTCTGGGACATCGGGTTGTTGATGGTTTTGTCTTAGACTCCCTGGTGGGTACATTGGGGGTCCCATCATTGGTTCTCGCGGTCTACTAGGTCCAGTTGCTGTGGATTGGGTTGAAAGGATTGTTTCAATTTTCGAATCAAGGTTTTTGAGCAATGGATATTCCATCGCTGCTAGAATGGTTTCGGTTTTGACCTCCTCTCTTCCATCCTTCTGAGAGAATGGGTTTACCCATTCTTCTTCACTGGAATCGTTGTATTCGTCCCAGATTGGTCCGGCATCTTCTTCAGCCGATTGCTTTTCTCTCGGTAATGCTGCCAATAATTGCAACATCTCGAGTTCATCATTATCTTCATCTTCATCCTGTGACTCGTGCCAGTCACAAAACATCATTAGGACTGATTCCTCACCTAGTAACTCTTCATCAGCTTGGCCTACTATCACTTCTTCTGGTGGCGCGGTTGATGAATAGCCGCCAAATCTTACTGCCAAGGACCCATCAGTTCTGGTCCTTATCCTTACTGTCTGAGGATTCTGTACGGCTGGTGCTGTTGCTGGCCGTATTATCCATTGCCTGCCTCTTAGCTCCTCAGTTGACCTCATCTGGCCTGGAATTGCTCGAATCCCTCTACTTGCCAGGTGTTCTGCCACTCTCTCCACATTGTATCTGAAGTTTGTGTGGCTTGTATTTGATAGCCTTCCTATCAACGACCTTGAGAGCAGTAAATTACTCTCTCCTCCTTGCCAACCATCATAGCCATGAGTCTGTATAACGACTTGGATGTGGTTGTTGAAATCATGAACACTTAAGGTCATGTCTGGCGCTGTATACGCCAGTTGCGTACCGCCTGTCAGGTCTATTTCCATAGAACTGATTATGGCCCGATCATCAGACCATCTTGTGTCTCTTAAAACTACTAGGGCGTTTACCCCAGCGTTTCTCCTATGGAGTGCATATAGTCTTATCATCACAAGACCTATATGCAGATGCTGCAACCCTTCTTGTACCAACTGGTTGTAGCTTTGTTGCGAGATAAATGGTAGCTCCACCTGAGCTCCATCTGTAACTAATACTCTTTCATCCGAGTAGTGTTGGTATACTCGATGATTTCGTTCAGACCATCCAGCCTGGTATAAGGTCTCAGCTGGAACTTGTTGAGCCCTTCTGTACTGTGAATGGTTGAGCTCAACGTCTGGATTTAGTTGGGACTCCAGACTTCTTCTGTAATGCCTTCTTCCTGGCATTCTTCTCTGTGCCTCAAACGCTATGCGGCTTCCTAGCCTGTAGCCTCTTATCTGGTCTTCGATTGTAGGGTTTTGGCTATTTTCTCTACCAGATATGCTTGGTCTACTCACCGTTTCAGTTCTTGTTTGACTCATTTTTGGTTTTTGACTGAGTCAAATATTTCTTTTGGATTTTTAAATACAAAGAACTGGCCGGTTGGCTTCTTGATCTTTTTCTCACTGGGTTCTCCAAGGCTAAGTTTATGTAAGCCTTTTTGGAGTTCGTTTATAGATTGTGTAAGATCTTCTGTTTCAGGGACTTTGGTTTTCGCCGCCTCTAGTCTCCTGATTGTGGTTTTGCAATCTTCGAGATCTTCCTTGATTTTGACCAGCAGCTGGATTATTGTATTATTCTGCTTAATCAATGCTGTTGTGGCTCCTTTCGCAAATTCGGCTGGTTTCAGAAAGCCGCTTGCGGGTTCTTCAATCGTCTCGGTTGCCTTTAGAGCTTCTAGATAGATTGAACTTCTAGCGGTATTACGCCAGTCGTTCATAAGAAGTTTCTAACTCGGCTGAGATTCGGCTCCGGTATCTCGTAAAAATATTTAAAAATTTCTTGAGTATTTGTTCAAAAGTTTAACTAGATTAATTCTCTCAGGAAATCTGGTTTAGTTGGTATACTGACTTTCAGTTTTCAAGTTTTCTAGGTCCATAGTTCAGGATTGGTCATATATAGTACTTCAAAAAAAGTACGAATCTTAAAGCAGGGGTTACTCATCTAATGGTTCAGTTTTTCTAGTGCCATAATTCTTTTGGCATCATGGTGCACCATAGCATTTCTCTATATATATATCAGTTGAGTGAAATTCAAATTTGAGGTCTAATTTTTATTAAAACCCGGGAGCACACGTCTCTAGATAACATATATGTGCCGCCGATTTCATGCCTATGATGCGTCTGTCTTCAAATACTACGGCAGCGCAGCGAACCATCGTTGTCCATCTTGTTATGAGTGTATAGTTATTTATTTTTTACTTATCAACTAAAATTGATCGTTTATCAAATAAAATATATAATTTTTAAAATTTATCAATTGAAAAATTGAAATACATAGTTGCTAACAATTATATAATAACTTTGTATAAAATAATTAAATTTATAGTTGTTAATTAATTATGTGTTTCAGTAAAACTGTTTATTTTTTGTTTGTCTGCTACAAACAATCTTGCACAAGGCTCTCAGATGCATACAATATATTCACATAACGAATGATAACTTATTAACATTGTTACTTTTGTGAGGTAGAAATGAGGATTTTTGTCATCAAATCTAATTATCTGATTTGAGTTTGATATAAAATTTCAAATAACAATATATTTCCACCGAATTTCGAACGTGGGTCTCTCACAATAATATTGTTATAAAACATATATTTAACAATATGTATCTTCTCCTAAAATTATCGACAAGATGAGCGAGATTACGTTTTAAAAATAAGAAATACAATGAATACATAATCGTCACCAATTGAGTTCAATAATAAGCATATTTTAATGATGTTTGTTCATTTTTTAGAATTTTAATGGAATTAATTAAACTCTAAAATATGAAACGAAAGAAAAATGATAATTCAACTTCACCTAGCACACTTTAACAGAGATTCTTTCACTGTACCGAACTTCACAATAACAAGAAAAATAAAATGAAAATTCAACTACACCCAGCACTTTCTTTGCATCTGAGGGGTGCCCCTTTTGTCTGAACTGTCCGATCTGATTTCGACGCTCATGATTTAACAATACAAAATCCTTTGCATCATATTATTGACGGTCCTGATTAAAATACACCCCTATGATGCAAACAAGTGCACAAGAGGATATTTCCCCCTGTAACCAATGATATATACACTATATTCATTCACAGTACAGTACCGTAAAATAACAAGGAAAAAGAAAAGGAAAATGATAAGTCAACTCTACCAAGCACACTCAAATGGATCGACGATTCACTCACTGTACAATACAATAAGGAAAACGAATATGCATGATAATTCAACTATAATCACTAAAGCAAATTAAAAATATGAGAAAGACATGTTTATTATGTATAGCTAGCTGTACCATTAATTACATGTCCATCACATCAATGTTTTTCTTAATTACATGTCCATCATCTTTAATCCTACATCCAGATCAAAACTCCTCTCTGCGAAGAAAGAAAGTTCTCCAGATGATACATTCTTTGTATACCAGATGTTAAACAGTAATAAAAGGAGGTCTCACATGACTGCATGCTCACTCTTTTAACACATTCTAGCGTTTCACCTAAACAAAAGTGATAAATCTACTCGGCAGCTCACATATACAAGTACCAATCATAGTCATGTAATAAAATCAACAAAATTATGTCATTCAAAGTGAACGCCTGCCTACTCAAAGAAGATTCATAGTTCCATACAACTGTTATCACCAATAACGGTTAGTCACAGTTGTATCAGTTAGAAATCAGGAGTCTTTCAAAGAATCGAGAATGGAGAGGTAATATTTCCACTCTGGGTGTTCATGTTCTATGGCAGGTTGTCCAAATGGGTTTTCTTTCACAAATTTCGGAACATTCTCAGCTCTAGCTATTTTTTCTAAATAAACCCTGATGGCTCCTCCTCTACCTGCTCACAAACAAATTATCGACTTTTACCAATTGGTCCATTAGATCGTGCTTTATTATTAACATATCAAAACAATAAGTCTTTTAAAAGATTCAATGTCCTTTTTCTCAAGGAAAAAAAAAAATCAATGTCCTTATTGCAACCATCTAGGTCATCATACTTTTGCCAACATACTGCAGTTATAAAATAAGAAAACCCACTCTTTATAATTAAACCATGTTGATCTTTAGGGATCTAGTGTTGAAATTATTAATGGCCGAAAGTCATTTATCAACGTTACTTTCTGCAAGCAAACTCTTTTGCAAATCTAAAAAATTAAAGTAAAAGAAACTAACCCAAGGAATTGTCCTCTTTGTTCATGAAAGAATATGGATATGGAAAAATCGCTGTATTAGGCTGCAATAGAAATTAGACATGTGCCACTTATTTTAATGTATAGGACTATAAAAAGCATTCAGGAAATAAAACGCCATGGTACTTGCAAGTGTTGCCATATAAAAATGGTCAACAAGATGAATTTTATAAAATATGCTGGTTCAATTTTCTAGACAAATTGCCCCCAAATGGTTATGAACCTTTGTTTTTCTTCCTAAAATAAATTTAACCAAATCCACATAGCTGGTTCATTAGCTAATCATGAACAAACTTTAACATCCTGCAAATAACCAACAGATGCGAGAGGTAATATAAAAGAACTCTGTAAGAAGCCGAGCTATATTGCAAACTAAATGAAGCTTTTTGGCCAAGAATGCTACTCTTGTAGCTAAAGAAAGCCAAAAAGGAAAAGGACAAAAAGGGTTTTAAGTAATATACAGGATTGCGCAATGCCTTGTAAGGAGAATCGTCGACAAGAACAGTATTAGATGGAGTAAACTGTCCCTTCTCCCATGGCAAATCAGATTCAACCTTCTCCCACAGTTTGTTTAATTCCTTGAGAAACAAGGGCTTTTTTCCATCAATCTTGATGTTTGTATCTGTGCATTTTGATTGGTCCTGTGAGCAATGAAGGCAAAGAAAATGAAAATATAAATACAACTCAAGGAAGAGAATGTCAAATGTATAACTGAATACTTTTATGGTTGTGTACCCAACAAAATAGTAGCTTATTTTTCATTTCTCCAAAAAGAATGTCGACAGCTTTCTTTAAGTTATGCCTGCAAAGTTAAAAGTCAAACAATAACTTTAAACAAAGTTTTGCAAATGAAGAAACAATTGAACACTTAGATAATACACATTTGAAAGCAGCCTATGGTGCTTTGCATAGTACCCATCCAGGGTTTACTTTCTATCAAATACTTGGCAAAAAAAAACGTCCACCAAATATAAGACTTGGTTTCCTGCAAAATATCATTGGTAGATCAGCAGCTCAAATCAGCCATTTGAATGCTGAAAATTCAGACTAGCCAACACAAAAAAACAAGATGAGTACTTTAAGAAAACACAGAACTGCTGCTATGTTAAATACATTTAGAAAACTTACGATACTCTTGATGACCAAACTCCGACTTCAAAGTTTGCAAAACAAAATTTCAGGAAATCTGTACAGAAGGGCCTCTTGAAACCTTAGAAATAAAAAGGAAAGATTAACACCAATACACTACCTTCCTATTCCCCAACTGTGTAGTATAAATAGCAAAGTGTAATTAAATAATAATTATTACCTGATTTGCCGCTTAACTTGAAATCTGCATATTGTTGATATTTATAATCTGAAATAATATCAGCAAGTATCCCATTTATATCAATAACTAGAAGCTTCTTCCTTTCTTGTGGCACCAATTCTTTGCAAGCAAAGGCATTACCAGAATCAGTCTCAGTAATGGCACATTCCTCGGTAGCAATTCTTACTGTTGAAATGTCACTTGTTTTACACTCATGGCATGGTAACAGCTTCGAAGTAACTTGGTTACTTTCTTTCTTCCTTTTCATGTTACCTCCCTCATGACTACTTATCCGTGCATCACCTGTTTGTAAAAAAAGTATATGTTGATTATATTGGAGACGTGCGCATAAAAATGGAATACGGTTGTAGTGCTATGAAAAGTAGTATATAGATGTGTAATCTGTTTGTGGGATATGTGTGTTCTCTGACATTTGCGAAATGTTTGGAGTTGGACCTATGTGGACCTCAAGACAGCACCCCATTTTCTAGATTCCTCCCAACAATCCAACATAGCCAATTCAACATTCTTAGGTTGTTTGACTCCTTACTTTGCTTCTTGCTCCTCCCGGCTCTGTTACAGCTGAGAAGGTATAATTGCATTACTAAAGACCTAACAATTGGTTCTGCATTACCACTGGCACAACTAGTTTGGGCAGCCTCTCTACTTTGATCAGAATTTTCGTTTGTTCCTCCATCGATATTTCATTATTCACAGATTAAATTGATATTAGGTTTGCCTAAACATCATGTGTGGTCTCATTGCATCCTCAACTTTAGAACAATTGCATCAATACATTACCTGAAATTTCTGGCAAGTCAGGGTCAATCCTCTTGCGCTTCTTCTTCTTCTTCTTCTTTGCATCCACAGAAGCAGAATCACTGACTGCCAATAAAGCCTTGAGAAAACAGGAGCCCCGGATAGGATCAAGGATGGCAGAGACCGGCAGGGAGTCTGACAGGTGGAACTCAACTCCATTTCTAATTATCTGCAAAACAAATTAAATGTACTGCTAAGCTAAGCTAAGCTAAGCTAAGATAAGCTAAGAAAGAAAGAAAGAAAGAGAGAAAGAAAGAGTTCTCTAACCATAAGAGCCTTGATGACAATTCGTCCAATTGCAGGGAAGCAAAGTTGATGCTCAGCCTCAAGCTTCGTTTTGAAGGACGCAACATCGGAATCGGGAGAGATGGCTACGCCAAGATGAGTGTCAAGAGAAGTGTCTACAAAAATTGGGACAAGATTTGAGCTTGCCATCACCTTAATTAAATGCTGGCGCACCACCTCCAGGCTGAGGCAGTTAACAAAGAGAAATCCCAAATCAGCAGCGATACAAGGAAATAGCCTAAGAGGGCTCACCACCTTTTAAGGCATTGCAACAACAGTAAGAATAAAAGAAAGGGAAATGAGAAGAGAAGGGATTGATCGACGACAGGAATAATAGGAGTAGAGTAGGAGTAGGGTTTAGGGCTTCAAGGCATTTGAAATGAGAAGGCTGTGCTTCAATGTAAGAAAATGAGTGGGAGGGGAAAGGAGAGGAAGGTACTATTTTCATTTGTTTTTGAATTTAATTTTATTAGATAAATAAATGATAATAGATTAAAATGGAGAGAATTCTTCTATTTATTTTTGTCAAAATTATAACATATCAAATAGAAATATAATAAAATTCACCTTCCATTTATTTTCATTCTATTTCGTTTTTTTCCATTAAAACTCGGGAGCACAGCTAAATTACTTCTCTTCTAAATGCCACTTCAAACTTGATTTGTTGAGAAATTTTTTTTTTTCAATTCTAAGTAGTTATTATAGAATAAGAATAACAAATTTATTATTAATGACTCAAATGCCTTTGTTCCAATTCAATCCACTCTCACCCAGTCTGAGTCGTAGAAGCGGATTCTCAGAATTCGACTCTGATCTCTCCTATACGAACCCTAGCCCTTCTCGGCTTCCCCCCGCACGTCTTTGTTGTTCTGCTCTGCACCCATCGCTCGCGACAACCGTGGTCATCCTCTTCGTCTGGCTTCATCAGCCCTTCGATCGATCGTGCGGTGTCCCAGATTGTGGTATCAATGTGAAGAGACTTTTGAGTGGTACACAAGAGAATCCAGTAATGGTGTTTTACAAATACTCAAACTACAAAAGGGTGCTGATTTACTGTGATTTCAATTATATTTTGATGAATTCTGAAATTGATAAATTTGGTTCGATTTGTTAAAAAGTTATTTGATAAATATGTTGGTAAATTTTGTAGAATATGTTAAAGAGAAATTGGTAAATTTGAATAAAATATGTTGCCTTTTAGATTCTTTAGAAATAAGAAACTAATGTTTAGCATTGATTTGTGTTAGTCTGCCTTCGGTGACCAAATAGATTCATTAATAAGGAAATGATACAATTAGAGACATTTCAGGTAATCTAAATGCGCCGCTTAGACGTTATCTAAATGCTTCTTTTTTTGCTTCTTGGAATCAACAATCAGGGACATTTCAACTTTTCAAGTAATGGCTTAGTACAAGGAATGAATAACGATGAACTTAGTATTTCAGATATGGTTTTCGACGCACTGCCAGTACCAAATGAATACAATTTGCAAACAATCCAATGCTAAGAAGTGGTGATGTACTGAGCAAGCCCTTCCTAGTCTCTCCTAAGACGAGGTACACCTCGTAACAATCATATAAAAACGAAACAACAGCCAAATTACAACAAGCTTCTCAGCCGACACAAATGAAAAGGGATGGCAATAACCCAATCCAGTAGTTGGGTATCGATTTCATAGTTCTGTTAGGGTGCAAATAGTGTTGAAATATTAAATTGTATAGGATTTTTATGTGTAATTAAGTACCTTGTCACTTGTCAGTAAGCTATGTTGTAGTCGAGTATAGTAGTGGTCCTTTCAAAATTGTAAATTAAGTGACTTTAAAATTTTACTTTGAATATGTTACTTCAAGTGGTTCGACTGTTTCTCATATCATGTGCAAGCGGAAGCTACGTACACCAGATTATCTTTTTTATGTTACTTTAGATAGAAGAACTGATTAATTTCTCATCAATAGCAAATTATCAATTTTTAGTATGGAAATTGTATTTAAAAGTATATTTGTAATTGCGTCTGATATTGAGATTTGTTGTCCTGATATTATAATATTGAACATCGAATGCTAGAGGGAATTAAAACATCTTATAACATTACGCATAACGAGTATTGATTTTGCTTTAATAAACACTATATTTTCTAAAAACCTAAATTTACAATTCAACCTAATTTGTAAAATGCGTACGAATGATATCAATTCAGCACGCAACGCTGTACTTGTTGAACTGAATTGCTAGGTGTGTGCTCAATTTGGAGAAGTCCTTGAGCCGTTTGTCTCTGATTTGTCTGTAGATGTGTGTTGTAAGACTACAGATAGTTTCTAAATATGACTTCTTTTAGACATGCTACTAGAGTATTGCTAAAACTCTCGAGGGTATATCCGCCCGTGGAGTCGACCCGACCCGCCTCGTGGTTCAGATCCGATCCGACTCGCGATTAGCGGATCCACAGATCTATGACGGGTTGAGAAGGCCAAAAATCTCCAGATCGTCCAAACCCATGGTTAGCGGATCCACAGATCTATGACGAGTCGAGAAGGCCAAAAATCTCCAGACCGTCCGAACCCGTGGAACCGTGCAGAAATTCAAAAAAATATATATATTAAAATAATGTGCAAATTTTTTTTTTAAATTCAAAAATTCAAAAAAAATTCAAAAAAAATCGAAAAAACCGATGGATCCACCTCGACCCATGCCTGACTCGCCCAAATTTATCACAAATAGAGTTGGAGGTTTTGAGTTCGGACCCGTGGAGATTCGCCCCGTTGGACCCGTGAATCCAAACGGATCGAATCCAAGAGTACCCGACACGACCCGTATGTAGAACACTACATGCTACATTAGTTATATTTGAATATTATTAAATATAAGTGATATGACATAATAAAGAAGTGATCTATGACATAATAAAAGAAGTGATATTTAATTGTTTGAGAACAATTTTAATTCATATGCATAACAGCATAACTGTTGCTTCCAATAATTTGGACCGGAAAGAAATTTGGATGGAAAAGAAAAAATGTGCGAAAAAGAATATATTTTTCCGTGCATTCACTTATGTAGAAAGAAAATTAGAAATTATTTTCTGAGAGTTCACTTGTTAGGAAATTGAAAGTTATTTTCCGCTGGATTATGTTCTTTCTAGTTTGTCTATAATCAGATCCTATTTTGTTGGCCCAATTTATACTCAACTTTTGTATTGAATAATTTATCCATTTATTTGCAACATAACTCATGCACGCGACACACCGCAATTAATTTAAAAATAGTGTAATTTTTTTGACAATATATAACAAACGATTGTGGAACGGAAAATAATATATTGTATAAATTAATTTATATATTATTTAAAATATTCAAGCTTATCACAAATCATTAATTTTATTTGTTATCTTACTTCATTTAATTAATATAAATATAAAAAGATGCTCATATAGAAAACTAATAAAGAAATCTGAAAAAAAATTAATGACAGTCTTGAATTAATATTCGGTTATCTAATAAAACCACAAATCAGATGAAACAATTAATTACTAAAAGTATAAAATAATAGTAGATGTTTAGAAAAGCAACCGCTTAATTTTTTTGTGCAAATTAATACTTGGTAGTTACACCGAATAAGTGGAGCACCACGATAGCAGTTTTCGTTTTCCATCAAATTTATCCAGAAAACGAAAATGACCATTTTCTGCTAAATCTGGAAAAGTATTTTCCGAAATATTAACTTTCCTATCAAATGAACACATAAAAAATATTTTATGTAGAAAATAACTTTCCGACATATTTTCTATGAAAAAGAACACTCCGTATGATGAATTTAGACAAAATTTCAAAAGCAATTTTCTAGCACTAAACTCTCTTTACAGGTGTAGTTTCTAAGTCTTATATATCTATTTATATGTCTAATATTTAACTATAATGAGTTGATGCTCTTACAATGTAAAATAAAAATCTCCAATTTCTTCAGGTTTTCTTCGCCCAAAAAGCGAAGAAAAATATCAGAAACCATAGAAAACAACTCAAATGAGCAAACACCACTCAATTTTCTTCTGGTTTTCTTTGCCCCAAAAAGCGACTGAAAATATCAGAAACCAAAGAAAATTCAAAAGTTGAACTATAACTTGTGCGAAAATTAATTTTCATATTCCTTTCCGATAATACCAAAATTAAAGAAATAAATGGTTACAAAGAAAATAGTGAGGTAGAATGAATGAATGTAGGCCTTCCCTCTCGCTCAAACCACAAAATCTCGAACAGCCGAGCGGCCTGAGGCCTAAAGAATAAATATATGCCCATCACACACGCAATTAATTACGAGCGTGCCACTTCATTGTTAACCTTATCTCGTGGAATACCACGCCTCTCCATTTCTTACGGAGATAGCGCTCGGCCATGGGCAATTCCGGTAATTTATAAGTAATTTGAAATTTAAACACATCCAGTGAAAGAGATTCGTGGAAATGTCGAATTTTGGGGAAAATTATATCGCAAAAGCTTTTGGAAAAAGTCAACTGAGACTGAGAGCGAGAGGTAGGCGACGATGAATCGATATTGAGGAAGGAAAACCCTAGATCACTTATATATATATGCTGTAATTCGATCCAACGGTCAAGGTCAAAAGAATCTGATCGGACGACCAATGATTATAAAAGCTCTTCGTACAAGAAAGACCAAGGCCCAAAGAGCTTCGTTTCCAAGAGAAAAGGCTATGGCCCATGTCATGTGATTTTCTTTTCGAAGCATTTGCATATTAAAACGTGAAGATATGAAATAGAGAAGATTGTGAATGTTGTTTGGTTTTATTGGTTTTTTTTTTTTGGAGCTGATAAGTAGATTTGATATCGATTTTATTATGCATCTTTAGTTGAGTTATCATGCATGTTATTTGAGTTATTATGCATGTTATTTTTTGTAATGAAATAGTTATACATGTTGTTGATTTTATTATTCAACTTTAGTTGAATTATCGTGCATATTATTTGAGTTATTATGCATGTTATTTTCTATAATGAAATAGTGATACATGTTATTTTTTTTACTGAAATAGTTATGGTATAACATGCATAATAACTCAAATAATGTGCATTATAATTCAACTAAATGTGCATAAAAAATTGGTATCAATAATTGATATCAAATGTGATATCAACAAAACATTATCCTTTTTTTTCTGCCTCAATTCTTAGTTTAGTTTACAGCAGGCGGTACATCTAAAATTTACTTCCGACAAAACAACAGACTATACTTTGTTTTCAAACTTTAGTTATGACGATTTATTAATATTTTCCCTTTTAACTGTTTTTATTGGGTGATTTTTGTATCAATAAACTATATATGTCTAATTAAGAAGATATGCGTTAATTTGTATGACGTGTCTCAACACTAGAGGTGTAAACGAATTGGATAATATCCGATTGTATTCGGATTCATATGCAAAAATAACAAAAGTTATTCGGTTCGTATCCATAATCAAAGATATCTGCAATCGTATTTGTATCCGAAAATTTTTAACGGATAAGAATACGGTTTGACTATCATCTATCTGTATCCGACCGTTAAGCTATTATCTAATAGTATCCGAAATTATCTAAGGTATTCGTATCCGATATTATCCGATTGTATTCATATTCATAACCAAACAATTATATATATATATATAGAGAGAGAGAGAGAGAGTGAGGCTATGATGTTCCGCAAAGCACCAAACACGGTGTATTTCGCCTCTATATCTTCGATTTCAAAGTTCAAACGACCGATCCAAACCGTTGAACTTCATATTCATATTAAAAATCTTCTTGGAGATTGAATTTTACATTTTTTTGAATTTTTTTACTATTTTTAGAGAGGTCGAAAATCATTCATATCGGATGATCCAGAGATCGTTAGATTAACCAATTTTTCATCCCTTTAAAAAAATTGTAAAAAAATTCAAAAAAATGTAAAATTTGATCTCCAAGAATAATTTAATATGAAGATCAAGTTTAACGGTTTGGATCGATCGTTTGGTCTTTAAAATCGTAGATATGAATGCGAAGTACAACGTGTTTGGTGCTTTGCGGAACACCATAGTAAAAAATTCAGGTAGTTGTAACTTTGGCATATTTTTGCACCCATCTTAATAAATAGTAAAAAAATTCAAAAAAATGTAAAATTTGATCTGCAAGAGTATTTTATTATGAAGATCATGTTCAATGGTTTGGATCAATAATTTGGACTTTGAAATTAAAAAAAATGATTGCTGTCATAGTTGGTGTCACGAAAGTTATTGTCTTCCGATCCCTTCACACACAAACATATATATAGAGAGAGAGAGAGAGAGAGAGGACGGATCCGTAGCCGTCAAACTTCCAATTGCTCACAACCGCTCCATGGTAGCAAATGTAAATGATCGATCCGGGCCGTTGAAAACATTCTCCATATTAATATAGACTTGGAAACCAAATCTTACATTTTTTGAATTTTTTTACTATTTTATCGAATGAATTGAAAATTTATTTTAACGATTTACAACATCCAATTTTCAACAATTCCGATAAAATAGTAAAAAAATTCCAAAAAATATAAAATTTGATCTCCAAGTCTACATTAGTATGGAGAATATTTTCAACTGTCCAGATCGACGATTTACACTTGATATGATGGAGCGGTTGCGAGCAATTACGAAATAAATGATGGCTACGGATCTCTCCTCATATATATATACTTCTAAAATGAAGGAGAAGACAATTCTTGTATATCTACTAAAATAGAACATCTCTCCTCGCTGTTGCTGAAGATATCTCAGAACCGTTACTGATTATTGTTTTTTTCTACGAGTGATTGCTAACTATTAAGGACAGCCTTCGCTTTGGTTTGATTATTATGTGTTCTATCTCATAGGATCATGCTATTTTTGTCCTTGTTAAGCATCTTAAATCCTTTTCTAATTTAGAGGATGCATCTTGCGGGTGTTATTGTCACGGCACAAGATTTAATTTTAAGAGATTCTTCCTCAATATTCATCTAGATTAACTTTTTCATTAAACATGGCTGATGAAAATCAAAATGTATTCGAAGAAAATAATGAAGAAATATCTCAAGTTCAGAGAAAGAAAGTATGTAAACTACTTTAAAAATTCTCAATTTCTCAATAAACAAGATATTATGAGTGAGCTCATGTTGCTGATTTTTTTTTTAAAAAAAAGCAAGGTATATAAGACAAACGACACGGCAGAAATCTATTGTTCCGAATATATTAACCATGTACAAATTTAATTAGATGTGTTGTAAAAATAAACCCAGTGCAAATACAAATTCGTGCATTGTTTATCTTTTTTGTGCAATAAAATTATTTGATCCATATTTTTGAATAAACATGCATGTGCACGGTATAAAATAACACACATTCTCTCTTTATTTTCATCTTTGTTCTTGTCTGCTTGCCGATGTTTACTAGAAAAAAAATAATGTTAGATTATGGGTAATGCCTACAGCCATGTACCAAATTAGCTCAGAAAACAAGAGATGTACATTGGAAAAAAATGAATAACAAAGATATTTTCAAGTAGAATCTGTTAAAAAATATATTCTTATTAAAACATAGGAAGAACTGGATGCTAAGAGACACTATGAATTTAAGAAAGCAACATAAAATACAAAGACATATGTAATTATTTTCCTTATTACTCGAAGGCCCACCCGCTTTCACGACGAATTTCCTCTACTTCTTCAAACGTGAAGTCATTTTCTATGTTAAAGGTCTTGCGAATCTCCTCAGGCATCTTCCCCTTTATCATGTTGGCTACATGTTGGCATGTCAAGTCGAGCAAATCACGGATGTCGAGATAATTAGCAGCCAATAAAAGATTGTATAGCGTGTCCGTATCAATGTCGAGAAACTTGGCATCCCATTGCTTGAGCTCCTCCTCGGGTGATATTGCTTTGGGCATCTCAGTCGAACTCCCCTCCTCCGCCTTCTCGGCGTTGGTAGGTGCATCTGTTGCCTCCTCCGTCCCGATGATATGTTTCGTGCAATACTCTAGGACCATGGCGAGAATCTTGGAATCGACGTTGGCTAATGGGATTGAGTCTGCGGCGCAATCATCTTCGATAAGATGACAGAGAGTTTTGGACTGCATCGCCACCGCCTCCGGAACTTCAAACAGCTCTCCATCGGAGCTCTTGAGCGTGATTGTCTTCGCGATGTTATCTGCCATTTGCTTTTTTGTGAAAGTGGGAAAAAATAAGAGCAGAGAGAATAAACAATGAAAAGAGGAAGAATTTTGATTGGCAATGTGTTTTGTGAGTAATGGCACCAGAAACATGTTCTTATATAGGATGCATGCACTGGCCGCCAATACTAATATTAAACATTTCGATTTTAGCTTTAGTTAAAAATAGGGCGACCTTTTTTAATTCAGGTAATATCGCATCCGTTTTAAATAGATTAGACTTTGAATGTATAGTTCGATTGAAATAGCCCCTCCTCTCTCCATAAAATTTGAATAAGTCGAAAATAAATCTCTAATTAGGAGGGGCAGAGCACGGCTCAGCCAACAGCTTGTTAAGGAAAGATAAGAAACTGTCAGAGATGCATCCTGACACATTGTTTCTATCTGGATCAATAGAGAAAGGAAAGAAACAGAATATTGCAATTGGATCTGCTATATTTACTGTATCCGCTGAGTTTGGCAATAGCACGAACTGTGGAGGTTTTATTCTATACAAGACACAAGGAATTAACGAATTTGATTTTCTTCTGAGATTAGAGGCTCTAATTAGAGATTTTATTCTAATTTAGAGCTTTTGCCAACAATAGAATTTGCCTTTTTATAAATAGAGGTTGTACCATGTAAAGAAGCAAGAAAGAAAGGAGAGAAGGGTGGGAAGGAAGATTCATGGGAGTGCTGTATTGTGTTTGTGCAATTGTGACAGAAACTGAAGGCTATTTACAGTGATAAACAAATTTTTAATGCTTCTTACAGTCTTACTAAGCGAGAGCAAGAGAACCAACAGCAAGTACGAACAACCAAAATACATACAAAACTTCCCCAACTCCCTATCCATAATACATTTCATTTCCTAATCACACCAAAACAGGAACATAAAACCACTGATCCAACAAAAAAGTACATAAAATAAAAACATAACTTCTCAATGGTGCAATCCAAGTTTGAAACTTCACACTCCATAATAACAAAAGGCCCGGTCACAGAGATCTGTTGATATGATTTGCAACAATTTTTCACTACCTATCCCATTCCAAGTCAGAACGTGAGACATTATTCCCACGGCCTGGACTGATAGAGTTTGCAAAAGTGTTCCAACCAAGCAAGTATGGTATGAGATACTGCACAGAAAAATAAGTATTATCAATCAATGAGAAAAAAACATTGCGCTAGAAAGCACAGAGTCATTAATCAAATGAATCCCCAAATTCAGTCTGTTTTATATGCTTGATAGATCCAATTTTCATGCTTAAATACCCCATTTTTATACAATTCTGGTTAATATTTCATTACTTACAAGGGTTTTTCTAAAAGAAAATTCACACCAAATCCTTCCATAAATCCAGGTTCAACACAAAAAGAATGACTCTTTCCATGGCAAATATCACATGTACGGCAGAAATTGAAATGTTCAGACTTCAGACATCATATTTTTAACTGGGAGAACTGGGTGATTTACCTTAATAAAGTGGAAACTTCAAAAAGTAAAAGCAAAGATATTATTACATTGAGACAGGATCGCAGGATGGTAAATTCACCCTTGGTGACAGGGATGTAAATGTTTTCCTCCACATTTTTCAGTCGGTCATTAACACCTGTATAAAAATAAAATAGAATGTTACAGTACCTATCCATCCAAAAAGTCTTTCCGCTTCTACATTCTGACCGCCGCACACTGTGTAACCAAACAAGGTCGGAAAGAGGCTGGTAAGCTAAATATCCTATCTTGGGCTATTGTGTTGAGGACATCTTTAAGCATAAATTGACGGTAGATATGCTGTTTCCTTTTTCTGGTTACAACCTAAAAACTGATTTTTCTAAGCCTTCTTTTAACCAGAACAAATTCGTTTTAAATAGAGATAATCACATATGAGACATGACCCTGCCTAATATGCTCCAAAACTTAACCTGACCTAATCTAAGAATTTTAAGAGCAAAAAAAACATAAACCCCATTCGGCCAAGGAACTGAAAAGGTCAAAGGAGAAGAAATCCTTACCCTAAAACCTAAATCCTAATATAAGCAAATGTTATTTATTGAAACTGTAAAAGCCAATACACAAAATATGACTTGAAAATAACTCAAACTCCCTCTAAATCTATAACAAGCCTTGGCTCAAATTAAGCTTTCAAACTGGGCTGGGTTCTATTTAGACATACTCGGATTGCATGTCAATCAGGTTGTAGGTTTGTTCAAACTCAAGTCAATTTCGGCGGGATTAATGTTATAATATAAGTAGCACTGTAGCAGTAAAGACATACTCAGATTGAAGAAGTGTCCAGAGCCATCTGGGAGCGGCTCTGCCTTTAGTATTTTACGGACCTGCCCTTCTTCACTGTCAAAACAACACGAAAACAGCAATAGAAGTTCATACATGCAACAAATATTTAATCATAAATTAGCCTTCAATAGAAATACAAGCAACAATACTTAGTGGCTGAAACAACATACTAATGAAAGTTATCGCATAAAATGCCAATTAGAAAAACTTGAAACAAGAAGAACATGCATGTATTACCTTTTTCCCAGAAAGGGATCATGGAAAAATTCGCATTTATCCTTGGGACCTAGACTTATCAAAGTTCCAATTTCCTCCACAGATAATAAAAATACCTACAGTTGAACAAAAGGTTATCTCACATAAAACACAAGTTGAACTGCAATCATAGTTGTTCCTTTTTCTTTATACTAGTACAAGTTGTAACTTGACCTGTCAATAAGTCTCATAATAAACTGATGTATATTTGTTTTCTTTGCAAAAAAGATAAACCTGCTTCCGAGTCCAGTCATACTGACGTTCCCCAATTCCAGGAGCAAACTGAAGAAACACACATCCCTCTCTTGAAACCTTATACACACCAGTCTGTAGCAGCAAAATTGAATATATTTTGAAAAAAAAGAAAGCACTGGAGAAAAATAAGAACACTTAGAAATAAAGAGATGGGAAGGAAAATAGAGAAAAAGAACATTACATCTAAAGAGGCGAACTCAGGACCTTTGGGAGAGACCGTTAGTGCCGCCTTCCCTTTATAAATAGAGTAACCCACAAAAACCTTTGCTGATTGACCTACAACAAAAATATTAGCAAAATGATCAGTATATTTTACATTTACACCCTTTAAAAAACAAAAAAGGGGAAGAGTGAATAAGAAAACGGAAGTTATTCAATAACCTCCAAAGGCGTTTGAGCCAAAACCATCGTCTTGCGGAGACCGTGACGAGAGATTCTGTTGCATCTGGTAGTAGTCTGCCTGGGAGCGAGCCTGTACAGAGAGCATCCTATTTCTCCTATTTGCACAGTTTCTAGTGATCGAAACTAGGGTTAGGGTTTGCTGAGACGCAGAAAAGCCATTTCTGACGAGTGAAGAGGGGTTTGTGTACACTCCAGCGTAAGGGACTGAGAGTGAAAGCGCCATGTGTTTTCCTCCTCTTTCTCTAGTTTTCTTTCTTTTTGTTTTACTTCTTTGGGGAAGTGACTGGCGGTGTGCAGTGCAGTGCAGTGCAGCGAGAGAGAAAGAAGAGGGTTTTGTTAGGGGTTTACGCCGGGCCGGGCTAATCTAAATAATAGCATCAATACAATAATAACAATTACTTATGGTGACTTATTAATTGTTTTTGTAATCGTTGAGTTGCATGTTTATTTTTTATTTAATAAATTTATTTATTAAACAATTATTGTTTAATTGATACGTGTTGAAATAATTGGATCAAATTTCTTTCTCAATTTTTTTATTCAATGCATAGAATAGAATGGAGTGTTAGCAATTTATAATCTCTTTAATTGCTAAAAGTGATGACGAGAGCATCTATATTGGAACAATTTAATTTAATTGCTAAACATTTTTAAATTAAATTAAATTATATAGATGCTCTCGTCATCACTTTTAGCAATTAAAGAGATTATAAATTGCTAACACTCTATCCTAGCAATTCTATGCATTGAGTAAAAATAATTGAGAAATTTTTTTGGTCCAATCATTTTGACAGTGTGTCAGTTAAGCAATAATTGCTTAATAAACAAATTTGCTAAATAAGCAATAGACATGCAACCCAACAATTACAAAATCAATTGAAAACATTTTCCTTTCTAATTTGATCTTAATTTTGCGCTTTTAACCCCAACATTTCTAACGGTGCAAGAGACGGCGGTTAGTAAATCCCTAATTCTAACTCTTTCGGCTCCTGCTCAATTATTTAAAAGGTTAAGGTCACATTTGACCGGATTATTACTAAAGTGTCGAACTTTTAAGGTGCAATGAAATGAAGCGCTCAAGCGCTCAGCTTGATCTGAATAATCGGCCTATTTTAATAACAAGAGATTAATTTTCACAACACCAATAGCGTTCTGTTCAATAATCACAAAAAGAATGATAGCTATGTCTAATATCCGGTACTTGATTCCTAGCTCAGTTGTACCAGGCCGTACCGCTCGCAAATAAAAGCAAACAATAAACAAGCCAAGCATTTTTAGAATCATCAATAGTACCAAGCTGTGTATGAAGTTTGTAAAACTCAGCCACAAAGTAGATGCACTTCTCTTTCTTTAATGCACAAACTTCCCTCGGACTCAGGAATACATTACAATTTTATTAATTTGAATCAGATTCCTTTAATATGAGCCACATTAACTGAGAACATTATAGATATACAATTTTACAAGTGTCATAAAATTGTAATACAGACAATTTAATGTATACAAAGTAAAAGTCATCAATAATTCTCTAATCCTATGGTAAACAAAAAAGTATCAAGGGCTACTGATAGCATAAATGCATAATACAATCCATCTACAATTGTCTCTCTGATCTTGCCTCAATAAATCAGCTAAACGAATAGATGGCCATCAATATATGTTGCTTTGAAGAAAAAACAAATTTAAGAAAAAAAGAAACTTGTTTAATTACATTTTTGAACTTAGGCCCCTTCCCTAGAATTTTCTGGAGCAAGATATCCATCTAGTTGCTTTTGCTAGCATCTCTTTTTATATTCTATCATTTTTTCTGTTGTTGAAATTAGTCGGATGTTGTTCTGAAAAAAATGCAAATACACAATCATCGCAGAGGCGTTGCTTCTTACAAGTTGCATCTGCAAATGAGAAATAAAGTGGGCAGCAAGTGTCCAAAAATCAGATATGCCCGGTGAAAATTCTAAACAAGGCTGAGGAAGGATTTCGTACTGCCACAATGCTCTTGATAGAAGGAAGCATGAATACCGATGGCCTACCTAGTTGAAATAGGAACGGCTATAAGCAACAACACTCTTCCTCCGCAAGCACAAAGTCCAACAGAAAAGAAACTCTGCTTCTATTTCAACGTTTCTGCTCAATGCGTCGTAAACACTGCTCAACTGAAACCAAGAGTTTCTGCTGAATGATTTATACCTATAGTTGCTTGTCTCTCTGGGTCAAGTGCTTACTTATCAATAGACTGATTCAAACATTCTGTGGATTCAAAACAGTTGCTCCTTACAAAATAAACAGACGCTGCTCCTTACAAGTTGCGCGGTTTGATTGGGTTGGGTTCTGAACTGAAAGGCTGAATCTGGTTGCATGGCTCGCTGGGCCAATTTGTGAAGAACCAAATCCGGTCCTTGGGTCAAGGGCGAAGCATCCGCCATCCAGTGTAGACTGTAGACTGTGGTGTGGTACCATTTGGTGGTGCAGAGGTCGCTTGAATCCTATCTCAGCACGATTTTACCTCGAAGCTATCGATGGACTCTGGCGATTCCACCCGGAAGGAGTGACAGAGTCTGTCGAGTGGAAGGAAAGGAGCGATGGAACGGAGGCAAGATGGCGACGGCCAGGTGGAGCGGAGGAGAGGTGGCGATCTCACCTAGAGATGAACTAGAACCCTATCGAGTGTTATCGAATCAATCTGTTCTATCGACTCGTTCCAATCGATCGAGTTCAAATCAAATATTTCCAATCCATCCGTAAAAAAAAGTATGACAAGGGCATTTTAGTCATTTAGAAAGATTGGTAATTTTAATTGAGGTTAAATATCAGTAATGGCAAAATTAAAATAGATATTGAGTTTTAATGGCATTTTGACAAATACTGTTTTTTGAATGATATTTTGACAAATTTCAAATTTTAGAGTGGCATTTCAAAAAATTTTCCTTTCATAAACATCATGACAAAATAAAAAATAAAATACATTTGTGCCTTTCAACTCTACATATATCTTGTCTACGATTACAGTCAGTAACTCAAAAACTCTAAAAAGTACTCCATCCAAATATTGAAAATATTGAGCTTGCTCATGCAATTAACCTTTCAGTTAGAATTTAGAGGAAAATTTAAATGAAATATTGAAATGTTACGGTCAATCATAATAACCAATACTATAATTGTACAGTTAGCTGATGGGAAGAATTGAGTGCTTCAAATTTCAGGAACGGTATTCATGAATATTGCATCAAGAGGGGATTGTTGATAATAGCTTGACATCAACAATGATTATCCAAACAAAGTCAAAAGTGTTCAAATAGGAAATAAAAATTACTGACATGTTGTTAGCCTTGTATATGTTTGTTTATCAATTTCAATGCAATTTTCACAAAATGCCATTAAATATGAATTGTTTAAACTTGAATCAAGTTTCATCATTTTTTTCAAGTGTATAATATGCATAAAGTTTTGGCATTTTGATTGCCAGATTTTTAAATTACAAACTATATTTTGTGATGTCATGTCACTATTTTTAACAATCAGACACAACATCAACCAATTAGCGAACTACTGGAAAGCTAACTGCTAGATTTGCAATCCGAAACTGGAAAATACTGACACGCCTAGGAAAATCATATTTCACTGAGAATTTTGAATAACTATTGCACTATTTTTTTTTCTCATTTCTAATATACTTAGGTATTAATCACTTCATTTGCTTGTAAACTCTTCTTAGAGTTGTTTAATGAAAATTATGATAGGCCTTTCACCTACTACAAAAAAAGTCACTATTGTGAAGTTAATCCATAGTCAATTGATCCTAACATTTCCATCATATGCTATAACTCTAACAGGTGTCAATAAAAGCAAACAAATAAGTAAACTTACCTAGGTAAAGAGACTTCCCGTGCTATGGCCAAATTGAAATTTTCTGTTTCCTCTACAATATGTTGCAGCCCCTGAAAAAACAAAAGATAAATAATCAAAACATATTTTTAGTATGCTAATAAAATAATTTAATACTTCTCTTCACAGACCGAAAATAGCAGCAACCTTTAAATAATCTGTATCCAAGTGGTCAACAAATTTCTTCCCAGTTAAGGAGTACTTAGGTGAAATATCCTGCAGTAGATGAGCAAACATACAAGCAAATAACATTGACTTGCATCTATAAAGAAGCCAAATTTGAAAAGAATATGCTTATGATAAAAATGAGAACTTTTATGTTTTGTTCCTGATTCACCATTAGATTTCTTTTTGGACTGTTGTACATCCTCAACATAATTAGCAGTACACCATGTTTTTCTTCAAAAGAAAAAAAATAAAATAAAAAGAGGAATAGTGCTCTTTTATTTGGGTATGGACTGAAAGGGAAATATCAAAGGATTTTTCCAGTTAATCACACACACATACACAAAGGAAAACTGTGTGATACACATTGATAACTTTTTCTTTGTATAAGAATATTAAATCCCACTAATCTAATGGAAGAAAGTCAAACTTTAATGAAAATTAAGAAAACTGAAACCATACCTGTAAAGTTTCAGGAACTTTTCCACCTTTTCCCTCCACAAAACGGCAGAGGTACATTACACCGGTTAATGCAAGATTCTGGGAGAAGAAGTTCAAAAATTTCCATCAGAAATAAAAAAAAGATATATTGTAATAAAAAAATTAATAGAGTAAGAAAAATGTATCAGATATCATCATAAAGCATAACTTGAAAAAGCAAAAGAAAGAGTGCAAGACTGCTTAGTACAGAACTAACAGACTGGTACTTAAAAGTTCAATAGGTAGGTACTACATCATCATGCCAAATAATATAAAACTGCTTACCTGCTTGTCCACCATAACATCAACTTTGTCGTCCTGTATAGGTTAGAAAATATAACTAGTAAGTATTATGCAACAGCTCTTAATTTAATATATTTGTGTGATATCTTGGCTCACAATATTTGAAACCAACTGTTGGATCGAGCCCAAGTCCATACTCAGATTCTTTATCAGTTTATTCGCATTGCCAACCTAATTAATGCAAGGAAGAACAAGTTAAGGATGATCTAAACAAAGGATAACACCTGCTACATTCAGTTTCTGTTATTAGTATGAAAGCGTGTTGATAGTTCTCAATAGAATTGTATGTAGGAGCACATATAAATTGCTTCGGAAATTATAAAATGCCCCTTGACTTCCCATTTCACCGACTTTTTTGTGGGGGCTATAGGGTGATCAGTACAATTTTTCTTTTTGGGTGTTAGGGGGGTAACATGTTCCAGCACTAAATCTAAGCAAAGTAGGTGCCACCTGATTTGAAATAGAGCTGGATATATAAAACTTAGTACCTCCTTTCTTATTATATTGGATATATCCTTTTGTTCATCAAGTTTATGATCCAAGTTCTCAATTCGTTGTGTCAGATGCTTCTTTGTAGCCTAAAGAATCACAAATTTTGTTATAATTAAATAGGAAAAATTAATAACATTAAAGTTACATGCAACATTTGAACTTACATTAAGAGCAGCTGAGACTTGGTCAAGATGTTTGCTCATACTTGTCACAGCATTTGCCATATTTTTCTTTGTCACATACATCAGATCAGAAACTGAAATACCCTATTTTATATTTTAGACCGAGAGAAAATGAGGTAAACGCATTCAGATAAGCAGTTTCACCAAAAGATTACTTTCCTTCAATGTAAAAAAAATCCAAAACAAATATTAAATTAAACAACAAAGGAAATACTTTCAGCCACATGTAACCATAGCTCAGTGCACCAATTGTAGCAGCTGGAACAAAAAATGACATCAATCCTGGTCCAATGATAAAAAGAATATAAGATTCAAAATGTAGGAAAGACATCATGACAAATGGAGAAATCAAAATAATGTGGGCATTATAAAATATGTATAAAATAGAGATGTTGGATAAGATATGTATTACCTGTTTGGTTGGAACTTCCATCTAAAATAACAGGACGTGACGAGGCAAGCTGACGTACCTCCGTAGCTAATCTCCTTACCTGAAGGAAAATTAACAACACAAAATCAGATATGGAAATGTGCAAGAATGAAGATCAATCGTACATTACATACATCTGTAAGGTAAAATATGATTTTCCTAAATGCCCAAGATAAAATCCAAGCATTTTGTTGCAAAATTAATAAAAAAGAACAGCATACATTATTTATGCTTTCAGTGGCTCTCAAACTTAGCGGCACAACATATGTGCCATGTAACAAAATAAAAATAGAAACTTGTATAGAAAAAATGAACCTGAGAAGCAAGAGCTTCGCTTAAATCAGTGTCAGCGACACCTTCACTTTCTTTTGACTTCTCAAATCCTTTCACCATACCCTGGGAAGCATATGGAAGTTATCTTCATAGTATTTGGTTCTGCATTTAAAGAGCAAACATTGGATTGTGACTCTTTAATTCACCTTAAGTTCCCCCAAAATATCAGAAATGTTTCCATTTCGAATGAGAATCGACCCTGATCACACAAAAATAACTGAAATTATTAACTGATGGGTATGACGAATGAAGAATGCCTGACAATATTCTCCCGAAGTCAAAGTTTCCTTGTACAACACAAAATGGTGCATATCTCCCCTTTCTGTTATCAATAGTCATACCAATCAGTATATTAAATTTGGTGACACAAGATCCAGAATGAAATATGAAATGACTGAGTGAAATCTTGACAATAAAAAAATAAGTCTTCTATTGACATAAAATTTTAAACACAAATCAACTACAATCGTTAATTGTCATCAATAGTTATGCAATCGAGTTGTTTTTGTCATCAATAATAATACAATTAAGTTCATTTTGATCCATAGCAGAATTAGCCAAAACACATTTGTACTCCTATAGTTGGTCCATAGAGTTTAGACAAATAGACTTTGAAAACTTCAGGTACTAATACTGTAATACAACATATATTTTACCTTAATTCGTTATCAGTACCAATGCGCATGAATTTTAATATTTTACCTTTATGCACTTACTCTATTGCATTTCGATTGATGTATAAGACAAAATCGAATCCAAAAGAGGTTACTGCCTTAAACAGTACTAAATGGTTCCTTGAAAATGCAAATTACATTGAAAATTCTGAAATTCAGATAATTACCAGCGGCGCCTAAAAGAATAAGTTTGGAAATGGTGACTCCCGTTTGCATCGCCATTGCTGTTCCTTTTCGTTTCTTCAAAACTAAAAGTATACAAGCACCACCTTTTAAAGGTTCGCTTGGGCAGAAGAGGCGAGAGCGCGAACGAATCAACGAACGACGGAGAGCGAAGCACTTCCAACATTTCCAATGTTACAAAATGTGCAATCATTTCTGCACATAAAATATGTAACGGGTCGTATTAGTATAGTAGGTGTTTTATTAAAAAAAATTAGTTATTATATTATAAAAATAATATATTAAAGTATTTTTTTTAGATATGTGGTAAGATAATAAAACTGAATATATGAGCCTAGCCAAGTTATCAGCTCCCAAAATATTAATTTCAAATTTAATACTATAATTAAGTAACAAATAAAAAACAATTGATACGCATTAGCTTCAGGCAAAGACAAAATTTACTATTCATGATTAAAAAGTTATTAAAATTGTGTATTATTATTTTCTGAGATGTGATAGTCCTGTTTAATTTATCAATTTTAATTCTCTAGTGTCGTAAGAATTGTTTTTGGCATAGTGTCAAAAGAGTAATGGACTTCAAGTGAAAGTTTCGGATTCGAAATCCAACGAAAGTAAACAATTACTGAGGAATTTTAGATAACTTTAATAATATTTTATATGACTCATCTATTTTTTTTTAAAAATTCGCTAGTAACGTGCATCCGCATATCGACCTCTCTATACTAAAATATTGGTTCTCCTGATTTGCTTACCACAAATTATTTCCTATAACTTTGATAATTGAGGGAAATTACGAAGACCCGATATTACAATTTCGGGATCAAAGAATTTTAACAAACAAAAAATAATAACTTGAATTATAGTTTAAATTCACCTTTTTATAATTAAATCACAAACATTGATACATAGCTCTTTAAAATTGTAATTTCAATAGTTTTTTGGATCTCTTGAAGATTGTGATGTAAGAACAATTGCATGAACTAAATAATTTCCCAAGTCTTATCTTCGAATATTGTATGAGAAACCTCCATAAAAATATTTTTCAATTTAAACAAATTTAAAGGGTAAATTGAGAAAAATCTAATTGTGCCAATTAAGGGTCCTATAATGAAGCCACAGTATCTCTCTGAAGTGAACTGGAGCCAAACACATATTTCATTATCCGGATAGCAAAATATTTTTTTGCCCGATTTGAACACATGCAATCAGAAAACATCAATGGAGAAAACAAAAAAGATATGAAAAACTAAAATTGTTGGCTTCCATTGTATGGTGTTCAGTGTTCACGATTTTATTTTATTTAATGAGTGAGACTGTGGTGCTTGCGCAAGCATCAAACTTCGGTACTTGCAGCTATATTTTTCAAATTTAATGTAAATGGTCAATTCAAATCGTTGAAAACGTTGTTCTTACTAAAATCTACTAGAGACCAAAAAATTTCATTTTTAGAATTTCTTACTACTTTATCGAATGGGCGGAATTAAATTGGAGAGGTATGTAATCGTTAGATCAATGTATTTTTAATCCATCAAGATAAAATAGTAAAAAAAACAAAAAAAAAAATGTGAAATCCTAGTCTCTAAGTAAATTTTAGTATGAACGATATTTTTAACGGTTCAGATCGATCATTTACAATTTGAAATCCGAAATATGTAGCCGCAAGCATCGTAGTTCGGTACTTGTGCAATCACCATAAATTTACTTCTATTTTATTTTCTTTATTATTTTTTTTGAAGAAGAAGCGACTCTCTGCCCCAAATCGGCCAAATCTCATATTTAGACCTAAAATTGTTGACGAATTATTAAACCATAGTAGCAAACTAGCAACATCGATCAAGATGTGAAAACTGTCTGTCTGCATCAGTAGCTTTGCTTTTGTTCTTTTTTGCATAAAGATAACTGCCTGTAAGATTCTCGAATGCACAATTAATAACAAAAATTCACTTTAGAAGTTGGTCTGGAGTATAGAAGTTTACAATTGCATCTTTGCGCCAGGAAGAAGAATTTTTCTTCTCTTTCTATATCTTGATTCCATATCCATTGGCATTTTTTCAGATCCAACTTGACCTTGCATTAGCTAAAGAACAGCGAGAAATATAAGGAAAATGTTCCGTAGATAGCATAATCGATATCGACCATCGATACACATGTTATTATGGACATTATTTGAGTTATTATGCATATTATTTTTATACTAAACAGTTATTACGCATATTAATAAAATAACATGCATAATAACTCAAATAACATGCATAACTATTTCAATACAAAAAATAGTATACATAACTCAAACAAAATTCATAATAACATACATATCGATAGATTGCTATCAAGAAAAACGCCACACTACACTAAATTCTGAGCAAACTAACATGAGCAAAATATTAAATTCTAAATAAAAACTATAAACCAAACAATTATTTTACAACAGATTGCTATCAAGAAAAACGCCACACTACACTAAATTCCATTGCTATATCTAGACACCATAAAATATGACATAACATTGTTTCATCCCATAAGTTCTCTTCATTCACACCCAAAGTCCTTCCTGGATTTCAGTGCTGTGATCTCTGCCAACACAACAACCATCCTTTTACCCATACCATGCTTGATCGTCTTTTCGACTCTGGGACAGTACTGTTTATACACGACAAGAAAATCAGATAAACCACAAACACAAACAGTATTACAGTGAGGGGTGTATATAAAATAGTTGTCTCTACCTTTATACGTCAGAGATGATCCAAGCCTTTGAGCACATCACAGCCTCAACCAGCCTTGGGTTTACTTCCTTTTCAGCAGTGATATTTGAACGGAAGGTCGGTATGGCAAGTATGTCACGTGCAATCCTGGATAGTACGGGATATCGCAATCTATTTTGTTTCCACCAAGCCAACAAGTCAAAATCCGCATCACCTACATCAACTGCATCTTCGCTCAGATACTCGTCCAGTTCGGATTCTCTCATGTTCTTTTTCACCTGCTTCTTGTACAGAGAAAATTCATCGATGACTCTTGTGGGACACATGACCACAGAATTACTTGAAGGAACTTCTTGCTTAATATTGGTAGCTTGATCATGTAGAGGAAATGATTTATTAACTTGCTCTTGTGCATATTCATTGAAGAACATTCTAAGGCATTCACGGATCCTGTAAATTTTAACTTTCCCTCGGTTCGACTCAAAAACTTTATCGAAGCAATACTCCAAATAAACCAACTTGAATCGAGGATCCAGTACACAAGCAATGAAAAGGAGCTCGTTGCATGCACCCAGCTGATCAGCAATTGCATTTTTCATTTTAGAAACATTATTTTCTCTGGTTTCACTTTCACGTACAATTTCACTGATATAATTTTCCAAACTAGATATTATGGCTCTAATTTCCAAGAGACTCTGAAAGTACAAATTTGGTGTGGGGTACTGACAATGGGTCCACCCATTCACTATATCACTAATCGGTCCAATAAGTTGAACCGCCAGTTCCACTTGTTTCCAATTAATGCAACAGGGATTTGTCTGAGTGAAATGCCATTGACCTAATTCTGTAAGTAGGTACTGACTGAATACATCTTTATATAAGATCACATCTTTCAACAATCTAACAACTGAATTCAGATCCTCACCATAGCTATGTAGCCAAATTATATCTATGGGAGGAAAACCCATCTCCCCTGCAAGTTTGTTAAAGGTAGTCATTCTGCTAGGAATGCTCGTCACTGATTCAAAAAACTCTTTAATTTTCCGACCCTCTTCTAGAACAAATGAGTAGAAGCACTGATCAACAAAATCAACCAGTGTTGTTTTACACCAAGGTAAGTGGATGTACTGCCCATCAAACAGCACTCTAGATGAGTACTTTGCTCTCAAGCTATCAATCACTTCTGATTGATCTAAACCAGGATTAAGTGTAAATGTAAATATTTTATCCTCGAGCCTCCAGTCAGAGATGCAACCTTCTATAGCAGCCACTATGCCTGAATAACATAATTTCTTGAAACCAATCAACCTTTCAACCAAATTAAAGTCATCATTAATAAAATATGAAGTTATGGAGATATAACCCTCTACCTTTCCTGACATTTCACAGATAAAGGTCACTCGAGAAGTTAAATTCTTTAATTGAACAGCCAACATCATTTTCTCATTCTGATAATGATCACAAACTTCACTCTCGAAGTTGGTCGGTCCCATCAAACTGTGCCAGACCCTTTTACAGTGTGAAGGCAGCAACGGGATTTCAGCCATAATAACCATCTTTAGACGAGGGTCTTCATGTTGTTCTTGATTCAAACCAAAATCTCTATCCTTGTCCTCAAAATCTACTCTGAGAGGTTGGTCTATGTCTCCCATTGGCTGCTTGTCACACTTTTCAAGATGACGTTTTAGATGGCTTGTACCTGACCCCTTTGTACAACTAAAACTTTTACCACAATGCTCACAGATAGCTCTCTCATGATCAGGTGTTTTCCGAAAATGGTTCCACACTTCAGACCTTTTCTGTTTCTTGTTGGATGTGCTTCCATTGCCAGATTCAGGGTTTTCTAGAATGTTACACATTAAAATCTGCAGTGGAGCAGACTAAGTTAGCATGTTATTTTGACCCTGATATAAGAATCTTAATTAAAGGAGCACATATTATGAATATATTCAAATAGATGGGAATATCGATCTTTTGAATACCGGTTGGTCAGAACTCAGAACAGACCCCAACTGATCTGACCCAATTAAAGGGGCACATATTATTTGAAAGCTATTATTTCAATACATAATCAGATGCAAAAAAACTTGGTCATTTTACAATTTAACCTGATCTGACCCAATTGGAGAGCAGTCAGCTACAAGTTGACATTTTTTTGACGGTCCAACAGGCCAGAATCTATCAAGCCTTGTAAAATATTTTTTAGACGTAAAGAACAAAAGTAGAAGCAAGAGCATGGTAGTAAAGAGATTTTCTTGATCCAAACAAAACCCCACCAAATCAAACCAAACCAAACCAATGATGAAATCTCAATCCAAAGCAATGGCTGGTAGAAGAAGTAAATTAAAAGACAACATGAAAACCATCTTTCTTCACAAAAGAGTTGATCTGTATCAAAGCAGATATCTAACCTCCTCCTCTTTCCAATCTATGAATGGAATTTGGTTCATGTCTCCTGGATTGTTCTGGCATGTTTCAATGTGGCGTTTCAGATGAGATGTCCCCATTCTTTTCTTTGCACTTAAGCTTTTGCCGCAAGACTTACAGATAGCTCTCTCGCCATCTGGGATGTCCTCGTAATACTTCCACACTTCAGACCTCCTATTTTGTCTCTTGTTCGATATACTTCCATTGCCAACTGGAACGTCACCCTCAATGGTAGACATGATAAATGAAGAGAATTCTGCATTTTCAACATAACTTTCATCAGGAGCGAATCAAGAATTTCCGTTCGGAAGGAACAAGATCTATAACTTTTTTCAAGGAGGGGGTGGGGCAAAATGAGGCATATTTCAAAAAAAATTTAAATTATAAGCATATTTTTAAAAAAAAATTGACGAATCGTATAAAATAAACAAGATATATTTTGCATCTGCCCCTGATTTTCATCATCTAAGTTTGTAGATGAGGATAATAACTTCAAAAAATTTAATATACAAGTGCTCAAAACAATTTAGCATTGCTAGAAATGTTGTTAATCATGACAACGTTTGCTTTTTTTAGTTTTCTTTTCAAGTGTGGTATGGTGGTATGTAATGTGTCATGTCTAGTATATCGTACATGTACGGATTTTGTTAAAAAGGTTGAGTACCGAGTTAATTATTTAGGGAGATGATACGTAGATACCATATTTGATATCGATTATTGATACCGATTTTATTATGCATCTTTAGTTGAGTTATCGTGCACGTTATTTGAGTTATTATGCATGTTATTTTTGTAATGAAATAATAATACATGTTATTGATTTTATTATGCACCTTTAGTTGAGTTATCGTGCACATTATTTGAGTTATTATGCATGTTATTTTTTGTAATGAAATAATTATACATGTTATTTTTTGTACTGAAATATTTATGGTATAACATGCATAATAACTCAAATAATGTGTACGATAACTCAACTAAAAGTGCATAATAAAATCGGTAGTTGGTATCAAATGTGATATCTACGGAACATTATCCAATTATTTATAGTCAACGTGACTTGGCAACTACCACCATTGATATACTGATTTAACTTAAGACACCTCATTTTACAAATTGCAATAATTGTGTGAAATTGAGCAGATGAGAAGTTGTTAGGTAGATGAGACCAAAAAACAAAAACAAAAAAACAAAAGCATTCAATTTCTTCAATCATACAGCGAACACAAAATTTTACTTTTACCATTAATACCGGTTAACACTGCCTTCATACCACAACTGGTGAACTAATCGAATATTTGTATTATTTCAGAGACCAGATGTGAAAAACATATATCAATAGTGAGTACTATGAATTTCTTCAGTAAATCAGACATTAATAATTACCTTGGGAGATTGAAAATTTCCACTAAATCAAGAAGCTAGGCATTGATAGTAACCAATGGAGGAAAAAAGAAAACAAAAGATCCGTTAAGTAAGAAGACGAAACAGGAGATTTAAGCTTGAATAAGAGCAAAAAAACACATACAATTAGTTTTTAACCAGAGAGATCGAAACAAGCCGCGCGAGACATGGAATGCAGAGTTGGAGGCGGAGATGTGGGGCTTCGAAATGGATTTGTATAAGGCTTCTTCTTATCCGAAAAGGGGGAAAGCTCGGGAAGAGGTTTTCTTTATCTTGCTACAACTTCAAAACCTTTCTTTCGGGGCCAGAGAGAGCTGCGCAATCGTTGATTATCGTGAAAAATTGGCGTCGACTGTCGACTAGGCAAAGTCTTAACGGCCGGCCGGGCTTTACAAGGGTCCGACCTAAAGGCCTACGAAAGAGCCGGGTAAGAGTCGGGTCTAAAGAGGACTTAATAGGGATCGGGTAATAAGGATTTTATTCTAAGGAAATAGGCCCGGCCTCTCTAAGGCCCGGCCCCTATCAGGCCCTCGGGGTTGCAAAGGGCCGGATCAGGGCCGGGTAATAAGGGCTTTGATCTATTTTTTAATTTTTTTTAATTGTGAAAGGATTTGATAAGAATTTGAGGGGCTGACGTGAATAAGGATTGCAAATGGCCGGACGGGATCGGAGCTTGAAAGGGCCGGGTAAATAGGGGCCTTTCAAAATCTTAATAAGGACCGAGTCTGACAGGGGCTTTGCAGGGGCCGGGCTGAAGGCCGGAGGCTTATGGCATATCCCTACTGTCGACGGAGGAGATGGTGGATTTACAAGATTAGAACCCGAACCCGTGGCTCTTTGCGGTGGTTTATTTCCTCAATCCGACAAATGACAAATCCGATGACAGATTCGGATCCGATAAAAAAACCCAGGGCCCTTTATTTCAGATATATTTCTGAAATATTTTAAGATTTTTAATTTTGATTCAACATTTCACGGTTAAAACTTAGAAGAGCAAAGAGCATAGATCAGGAGCATGGCTAAAATAATATGCATAGTACACCTCCATAACGTACTATGCGTCTATTTGTATTTAATTTGGTCATTAAATTCATATTTAAGTTGCTCAATAAATTCTTCATATCAAAATCTTGTAGGAAATAAAATTTAGTGATTTTTAGAGCTATCTTACTATTTTTTAAATTTTTTTAAAAAACAGTCCAGAAATGACACTTTTGTAGTATTAAATCTGAACTGTTTTTAAAAAATATTTAAAAAATAGCTAGAAAGCTCTAAAAATCACGAAATTTTATTTCCTACAATATTTTCATATGAAGAATTTATTGAGCAACTTAAATTTCAATTTAATGACTTATATCTATATGCATAGTACGTTATGAGGTGTACTATGCATATTATTTTAGTCATGCTCCATAGATCAGAGAATAAATTAATATAACAGGATAAACAAGTAAAGGGAATTGAAAAACATTTATATTGGATGACATTAAAAATTAAATCATAGAACAACAGGCAAAATTGTAAAGCAGATCTTAAAAGATAGACGAAAGTATCAAAACCCTCCAATAACACAAACTAAATTTCCAATATATGATCTTTTACAGAAAAATTATATTTTAGACAGAGGAGGAGCTGATACGTAGATATCAATATTGATATCGATGTTATTATACATATTTAGTTGAGTTATTTGACTTATTTCAATTACGATACATGTTATTTTGTATTAAAATAGTTATGTATGTTATTTTTTATATTGAAATAGTTATACACGTTTGAGTTATTATGTACATTATTTTGTTAACATACATAATTATTTTTTCAATACAATAATAACATGAAATAACATGCATACTAATTCAACTAAAAATACATAATAACATCAGTATCGATAGTCGGTATCAATATTGATATCTACGAAACATTTTACTTTAGACAATTCTGTTAGGTGCCATCCGGTTCGACTTTAAAAACACTGAGACAACAATAAGCGACTATATAGGCAACAAAACTTGTACCATTTCGTTTAGAGAACAAACCAGCACTGTTATGGCAATAAGGAAACTGAGAAGAAATCACAAGAGAATATTTTAAGGTTGATGCTCATCCAAACCAAAGGTCAATCTACAATTTACTAAATTCGTAAGAAAGGTAAAGTGCATATGCCCAAACATGAATAGCAGTTTGCAATCAACGTGTATATAAACGAGTGGAAAGCAATACTACAATGTGAAGTACATAATATAATAATAAAGTTCAACTCAAACCGCAGAAGATTTCATACAATACAAGCATCTTGCAAAAATACAATAGAAATAGTTCACTACATATTGAATTAAGAAAAGATGCTTGCTCCAGTTCCTTTTCTTGAGCTTTGCATCGCTAGTAGATTTTGTGCTAAATTTGTGCGACAGCAACAAACTTCAATACAATTCTTGATCAATTGTTTGACTCTGGTATGCTACAATTTGTAGAAAACAACATATTACACAGAGAAAAAAACTAGCTAGTACTACTATATAACAGTATGATCATGTACTGACATAATTTACAAAAAATGTGTACCTTAGTCCTTCGGAGAGAATCCAGTCCTTTATGCAAATCACAGCTTCAACAAGTTCAGAGCTTACTCCTTCAGGCACTATAAAATCTGAACTGATAATGTGTTTCATGCTATACTCACAAGTGGGAACAGCAAGTATATCCCGCGCCATCCTAGATAGTACGGGATATCGCGATCTATTTTGTTTCCACCAACCCAACAGGTTGAAGCTTGCATCATCAAGATCAACCAACTCATCATCCAAATACTTGTCCAGTTCTGATTTTTTCTTCTTTTGTTTTTCTTTGATGTACAGAGAAAACTCATCAGTTGTCCTGGAACACTGAAGAGTACAATTACTTGAGGAACCTTGATCTTGTGTATTGGTAGATTCAACGCATGCAGGAGATGCTTCTTTGATATCCTCCTTTGCATATGCACTGAATACTTCTTCTAAGATTTTTTTGTTCTTATCAATCTCTGATTCTATATCTAAATCAGCTTTTCTTTTCCAATAATATTCTGAGAAAGTTAGCTTGTACCGAGGATCTAATGCATTAGCTATCACAAAAAAGTTAACTGAGCCGACAGATAAAAGACTGATACACTCCTCGCACCAGTACGAATCATCATCATATATTTTTAAAACTGCGTCTACAATTTCTACCATGTTTGGAAAGTATAAATTTGACATCGGACAATTAGAACCTTTCAATCCATCACAGATTTTAAAAGCTGCATCAAAAAATTGAACTAAACCCTCCATTCTTTTCCAATTGATACTGCACGTTTGATTTTGAAAGGAAAGGCTGGTCAGTTTCTGTGTGTGGGTACAGAAAGGACGAATTCACATCATCCAATTGATCAGCATGTACTGTCATCAACTGACCTGCTATCTCTGCATACCGACTGAATACATCTTTATAGACGATTGCTTCTTTGAACATTTTGATTGACTCGGGTTTGAAATGTCTACTATCATACCAATCAACAGGATAATCTTTTAACCAATCCGTCTTGAAGGGAGGAAGCCCCCTCTCTCGTGTAATGTTGCTAAAAGTGTCCATTTGGATAGGAGAAGTTTTCAAATCTTCAACGAACTTTTCAATATTAACTTTTTCTTCATAATAAACGGACTCTATGAATTCCCAGTAAAAGGAATTCACATCATCACTACATAACGGGATACTGAAGAACTTACCATCTAACAGCATTTTAGAAGAGAACTCCCTCATCTGTTCCCGTATCTCATCTGTATCTTCGGCTTCTAGCACAAAACAAAAAAAAATTGTCTCCCAGTTTCCAGTCAACTATGCAACTTTTTGAAGTATCATATATGATTCAAAATCATCAGTTAATTTAAAACCAATTAGCTTTCTCACCAAGTTAAAATCTTCATCAACATAGTTTGCTATTATGGAAATATAACTTGGATCTCTCCAGGTGAAACTGATGCAAACTCGTGATGTCAATTCAAGGGCCAATTTTTCTTTCCCATGCTTATAGTATGCACAAATTTCTTTTTCAATATCCATTGATCCCATCAGACTGTACCAAATTTTTTTACAATCTGGAGAAGCAAATGGAATCTCAGCCAAAATAGCTTTTTTCACTTCAGCTATTTGATGAAGGGTCAAACCAGTATTTTTAGGCTCATTCCTAGAAGCTAGTGTTAGAGGTTGATTTACATCTTTTTTTGGACGGTTCTCACATGATTTGAGGTGACGTTTTAGATGTGATGTCCCATCCGTACTGTTTCCAACCAAACTATTACCACAATAATTACAGATAGCTCTCTCACCATCAGGTGTCTTAGCAAAATGCTCCCACACTTCTGACCTTAGTCTCTTGTTTGACATGCTTCCCTCACTGGCACTCAATTGAATACCATAAATGATAGCCCGAGTAATCTGCAGAAAAATATAGCATATTAATTAGAGCACATTGTTGAATTATATAGAATAATCTATCCATCAGCATTGCATATAGAGGGCTGATTTTCATTGCTTTGAGCACCTTCAATGGGTACTGTCCTATGTTACTATGTAGCGCAGACACTTTTAGAACCATGCCTTTGTCATGTCGGACAAGACACATAAAATCCTATTCTAATAGAAATTGAACCGAAATAATGCCTTATGATATCGTATCTTGTCGTGCCAGACATTTATATCAGTAGTGTTTGTGCTATATAATATAGATTATATTCTTATGATATATTTGCAAATGTTTAGTAGTCTAGTAGTAACTAACTATGATCAATCCTCCGCGAGCACAAAGTTTCGCATCCCGTTAAGAGATATTTAAGTAATATACGCTGGTGATTTCATGAACCTTGTAGGTCCAAAAAAATATAGATTATATTCTAGCATTCATTAAAGATATCAAGAGCAAAATGCTTCTTTTTAATAGTGTTTAGAGAGAAGACAGAGAGAGAGAGAGTTCTTAAACTGATTTTATTAACCTTGAATTGTCAGCATACATTTGATATTTATAACAGCGAGACTGTATCATGAACTAACTGACTAATCGATGCATGTATCTATATTAATTACATTTGTAACAATATTAATTACATCTGTAACACTCTATCTCTAACTAATCAGTTGTAACTATCTTGACTTAATCACGATCTTCTGTGGCAGTCTTGCTGTGGTGCTCAACTCTTTTAGTAAAAAAATTACCTCATCTGAGGTAACTACTGAGTAATTAGAGGCTAACTAGAGAGTAGTATATGAAAGCTGGAAAGCTAATTAAGCTAATTCAATTTTTTTTTCAACAGCCATATACTCTAAACTAAGAACTTCAAGCTAATTAAACTAAGAACTTCAATGAGGCCAATTAATCGACAATTGCAATTATTGAGAAATCCAACCTCCCAAAAGAAAAGATCTGACACTATTGGCTCGCTTAAATTTGCGATAATCAAACTAAATCAGGATGGAAGGAAGGAGGGAGTTCATAAAACTCAATTATACGGAGGTCCAAGTTCAACATATAACCGAATTTGATTATGAAGTACGAAGGGTATTTGACTATTTGAGATTTAGGCGAAAAAGAGCACTTACAATTAGTTTTACGAAGCTTGATCATATAAAGCCCCCTTTCCAACAGGAACAGTAATGGAAGACTTGGAGTTCTGACTTCTGAGCTTATGTATTTGAAAGAAGTTATTATATATATAACCTATGTATTATGGAAGCATTATTTATCAATCAAACCACCCCCTCCATTTCTGAGTTGTCCTTTTCAATTCCCGAACCCGAATCCGAATTCCGAAGCCCGGAGCCCGGAGCCCGAGGCCCGGAAAATATCTTCAAATGAAGGTCCAAGTTATTTCGTCTAATTTAATGCAAGGACCCACTGCAGGACTTTTCTTCTTCTCTGCCAAAGTAGCTCGTGTTAAAAAACTAAACTAAAAAGATGGCTGACGTCTGACAAGTGACAACTACATCAATTCATTGCTCGTAGACATCTTGATTGATAGAGACGCGTCATTTAGACAATTTGGTATTGTATATTTATCAGCATGTAATTATTTTATTATTATTTATTTTGATTTGGTAATTGTTATTTCAAATTGTTAGATTGAAGATAAATTATTAATTAAGTAAATTTTTTTATTAAGAAATTATTGTTTAAGTAATACGCTAGCAAAATAATTGAATAATATTTTTTCTTTCTCTTTAATTTACAATTGTTGGGATGTAGTGTTTAACAATTTATGAATTTTATTAATTGCTAAAGATGATGATGTGATTGTTTAACAATTAAAATGAATTGTTCATGGTTTTTATTTAATCATTTTTCAAGTTAACAACAAATTCAACTAAAATTGTTCAATATTTGATTCTAGGCCATGAAAGGATAAGTGGGCCAAATGGGCCGACGACACAGGGAGAAGAGGGTCAGATAAATATATTTATTATCTACCAAAAGGGATCAAGGGAGAAACGCCTGAAACGGTCATAGCAGAAATTCCCAAATAATTTGTTACTTCCAAGTTCACAAATGAAAAATCAACACAATCTCCATTAAAAATGTAATGAATTCCAGCATTGTGATCACACAAACTGATCCCGCAAAAAAACAATATTGCTCCATCAACATTTCTGATTTCTCTTGCAACCAAGTGCGCCAGAAAAGCGTGTTAGACGCTTGACATAAGTGCCCGGTTTAGCCTTTATGAATCTCTTCCTGCCGTACCGCATCACGTTTGTCCTGCCGGATGGAATAAAGAAAGCGCCATTGCTCATCAAGTCTCCCTCTGATTTCCAGACCCAGTCCTGCCACTCGCTCTGTAATGTGTATTCTCTTTTGGTGACCTCTTTGGCATTGATGTCGGGCGGAGCGATGTAACGGTTGCCCTGACTGATGATTGTAGGGTTCATGTTGCCGCCGATAGCGTACATTTCCCAATGAGTGTAATCATTGTTCACAACATGGAAGAATCCAAATCGGCACCTAATTCAAGAATATTAAGAATTTAGTTTTTACATGGCATTTTCAATGTCTGTCCTATGTAAAATTAAATTGGCTATATTTCTATTGACCAAATTAAAGCTAGCGACTCGATTTATGATGTTCAGCACTTGCAGGAAATATCAATGCTTCCTCTGGGATTAAAAAAAATCAACACTGTTTTAACTAATTCATATGAAACTTTAGGAAAATTATAAACTATTAGTAATATCCATGTAATGGAGTTTAATTAGAAACGAAACCTTGGCATCCTTTGAACCAGTCCCTTCCCAAAGTGGTTGAACGCTACTGTAATTTGCATGATTTTGTCATTCTCATATGAGTTGCTTGCCCCAAAAAGCATCACCTAGAACATCAATAAATTGCTTATAACGTTCATATTATGAATTGTTATGTTGATCTCATGCAAATTATTTACGGAATGTTATTAATTTCATTCTTATTCGTTAATCTGGAATGAAAAAAAGTATTGGTAAGTGGTACATAAACTGACATGGTCATGTTTTGTGAAGTGGCTGTTGGAGATGGTGATGGCAGTAGATCCTTGGATAACATCAATGAGACCATCCTTGCAGTTCCACATGGAGACATGATCAATCCATATGTTACTTGAGCTAAGGATTGATATCCCATCTCCATCACTGGCAGTTCTCAGCCCAAAGTGACTCAACGAGTCCCGTACCAAGCCGCCCCATGAATTGGTGATGTTATGTATTTTCACATTGTGTATGATGATGTTACGCACATTCTGCATTGTTATCTGTGCACCGTACGCAATGTGAACCCGAGCACCACGTCCATCGATGGTTTTGTGACTGTTGATTAGGAGCTCTTCACGAAGGGTAATTACCATGTCACGTGCAAAGATAATCCATAATGGTCTATCTTGCACCACCGCGTGACGGAGGGTACCGGGTTTGGGATTGACCAAGTCATTATCTGATGGGTCGGTGACGACATAGTATTTGCCTGCGGCACCACCGGTGGTGCCTCGTCCAAAACCCTGGACGCACTTGACTAGACGCTTTCGCTCACGGATCCAATTTTTTCGGCACCGCCAGCAGCGGTCGATAGGATTCGTCGCGGTGCATATTCCAGCCCGTAATCGACCACGCCATTGACGCAGAATCCGTCTTGTTCTGTTATTCCCAAGGGCTCTGTATATGATTGATGAGTTGTTATTCCAATTTGTTCTATGACAAAATTTGTAATATTCTAACTTTTTTAATTTGCTTTCAAGTTTCTCGTGGCTGTTTTAATTTGTGCATCTAATTATTTATTAAAGCTGGTCAAACTTCTTTGTTGAGGTTTATATTTTTATATATCCTGTGAGTTGACAAATCCTATTCGGCTTTAATACTGAAAGATATAAAACTCAACAAACAAATTAATAAGAACTATAAATTTTATTCAATGTGTGTTAAGTTATGCATTTAAAATTTTGTTTATTTCCAAATTTTCATCTTAATAGTCCATCCAAAGTATATACCAAAAAATAAAAAATAGAAAAAATAAAACAAGTGCATCAATTGATTACATCAGCAAAACTTTCATATTCACTCTAACAATCACAGAAAATCTTAATAAGGAGAGATGCTTACTCATGGACAGCTCTGTTAAAGTGGTCGGTGGCAACCTCGGGTTCGGGGTCATAGGCGGCCAAGTTGCGGGCCCGAGAAATCTCTTCCATCTGCTTCCAATACTTCTCATCTGTTACTGTAAAATCCGCAGCGGCGACCCCGGCTATCAAAGCAGAAAGGAAGGAGCTGAGAAGGAAGAAAACACTGCAGCAGTTGGTGCCTGCCATCCTTTCAGGATTTGCTAGATTAAACACAGCTTAATATTTTCCTGAAAGGAAGCTTAATCAATTAATTTCTTTTTTGGTTTATGTTGGTTTGCAAATCTTGATGCCATTTTAAATGAAGGGATAAAATATGAGAGGGGTTAAAAGTTAAAACAGCAACGCTAATTAAGGGAAGTAGCTTGGAGCTAGAGGTTAGTAATGGTTTGAGAAAGATTTGCAACCTCTCAAGTTGCACAAGTAGTTTGTTTTGGCGCGTCATTTGAAAGTACTCGAACAATTTTAATGTATATTACCAATTGTACTCTATTATGCAACAAACAAATTTAGTTGTCAATTGGAAATCCGTAGTACTTTTTCGTTTTTTTAAGTGTTCAATGCTTAAATTATTAATAATGAATTGGGAATTTGACGCAAAAGAAAGTGGAAATAATAAAATAGAGATAACAGAGAGAGAAAGGAACAAAAGAAAAATTTGGAAATTCAACTAAATAAACGAATTCGTGACCCTGCTATGCCTATATATAATAAAGATAGAGGATTATTCTATTGAGTTCTCTGTTTTATACTGTGCTTATATTTAGAAATGGAGTCGGGCCTAATGATGAATCAACTCAAAACGCACATTAATTGGAATGAATAAATGTCTTCACGGATCTTTTTGGGCTTGGGCTGACGAGTTCTAAGAGACATGAATTATTAATTTTATTTAGAAAGAGCTCTCGCAAATAGGACTGGACAAAAAGCTCATCACCTGTGACTCGTTCGGATTTTAGCTCGTTATTAACTCGCTCAGATTTAACTCGAGCTAATCTCACTCGACTTGTGTAGCTTGTATAATTTACGAGTCGAGTTCGAGCTACTGTCAACTCGTGTTAACTCGCTCAGATTATTGTACAGCACATATTTTTTCTCCTAACATAACATGTAATATGTTGATATCTTCATTTTAACTTTTTTCATAATTTTCTTCTGTTTTACATTGATATAAATTATAGTCGATTTTATAATTAGCTATAGTCAATGTTTCAATGCATAAATGACATAATTTTATAAGATTTAGCAAACATAATTGTAAATTCGAGCTAATTAACGAGTTACGAACTGACTCGAATATTTCGCGAGTCGAATACGAGCTGAATTTTCAACTTGAAATAGCACTGGTGATTCGAACCGAGCTGGCTCGTATAATTCACGAGCCGAGTTCGAACTAGACCCCACTCGCTCCAACTCGCTCGAATAACAGCCCTACTCGCAAAGTCCTCTTTCTCTCAAGAAAGAAAAGAGAATCTTTGAACATAAATTTTAGGCGGAAAGTGTGATAAATGGTTTAATGAGTGCTCTCTGCAATTCATTTAATCTGATTTGCTGAATTAAATTTGAATGGATTTCATTTTATAATACAAAAGATCTCCTAAAATCATGTAATTGATGATTAATATCTAAATCTAATCGAACGGTTAAATTAACGAGTACAGAAATACGGTTTCACGAGACACCATAAATGTCTTACCCCTCTCATTCCCACTTCCTCCTGTCCTCTCCACCATTTTCTATCTTTCACGCCGCTGACAACGTTCTCATGTCTTCACTTCTCCCCTCTCTACTCTGAAACAAGCGAACCTAAGAACCTTCTCATCGATCGAACGAAATAGTAAAGATGTGGTCACTAGTTCTATCACTAGTGGAGTCGACGTTTGTATCTCTTTCTTCTTGTTAGATCGATCCTAAATTTTGTTATGAAGATAATATGAGAAAATCTCATTTGCTCTCTTCTTCGTTACCTATTATTTTGTTGACTCCACATTGCTCGTCTTTTGTGAGACACATTTTTGCGGAATATGTGAGTTTGGCTACAATGGACCACATGTTTGTGAGTACATATAAAAGAGATATTTGTAAACGAGTTTGTGGTTTCATAGGTGAGGTATGTTAACAATTGTGGTTACATTCGTATAGAAGGTTACTTTTTTTTTTATAGGTGAGGTATGTTAAATCCAGCTATAAATATCTGGTTTTTATAACGGATCTATTATGAAGTTCGCTATAAAAGAGCTAACTTTTTATACCGGACGGTTCGAACTTTTAGCAGCACTTCTTTCTTTAACAGCCAACTCAAGTTCAATATTAAATTCTTTTTTGTCCGATAAGAAAAATCTGTAATTAATAATGTGCATTGACTGAATTGGCCGATGTGTAATTGTATTATCCTCAAAATTAACTGGGATCCTTTAACAGAGCCACCTAATAACATATGTTTATCAGAATGTTCCCAAATATGTTTTAATGTTGAGTTGTGCTTCAACCTGAGAAATATAATTTATTATGAAAAAGGATGCCGAAGGCTAAAACATCCCGTTATAATTGACTTATGATTATAGTTGACATGAAGATAATTACACTGTACGATTAAGATGATATTAGATGCTACACTCAGTATCATACGATTTCACAGTAAGTAACAGTAACTAAGATGATTTTGAGATTTAAAAATAAATTAAAAAAATCAATCATAATAAGGCAAGTTTAGTACCGGCAGCATATTAATTACATGTTCGTTCTTTGATTAATAGCATGATGCACCAACCATCAAAGTCAGGTGCCGAGTTTTGTGTGAAATTTCATCTATTTTAATTACCCACACATTTGTTTCATTATGTTTCATAATTTGAATCAAAATATAATTGAGATAGTGGAGAAAACCAATAACAAAAAGTATTCAGTAACTCAGCTCGCTTACTCGTTGTTTCTCAATAAAATAGTATTGAGTGCCAACTATCGAGTATTCATAATGTTTTTCGCATCGGTAACTATAGATTTTGATAGCAACATTGGATGCTAATAGAAATTCATTATTTAATCTCAAAATTATTGGTGATAAATGATTTACTTGATGTCGGCGAATAAGATTTGATCTCCGCATCGCAACATGTATCTTGCGAGAAAGGTCTGAAGGCTCCTAAATCATCAAGAACTACTTGAGAAATTAATTTGTTTCATTAAATTATACGATTTTGTATATTTACTTTGTTACTTGATTAATATTTTGGTAATCACAATTAATTAATTTTTAATTTCTTTAATTAAAGTGGAGAACTATTCGTCTGTTTCATTAAAATAGTTATTAAATGTATTAAACATCACAACATCGCTCACCAACGATAAGAATAAGATATCAAGCAATAAAAAATGGAAGTTCTTGAATTGAGACTTCAAATCTAACAAATATGTTTAAACTACGTGTTATCTGATTAAATATCACATGTTGTCACTAATATACGAGGTGAAATATAAGACATGTCATAAATGCGATTAACTGAAACAATGGCATAATACGTATTTCACTAAAATTTTGAGTACGAATATATATAGAATTAGATGTGAATTAATTATAATTATTGATGTACCAATTATGATGAATTCAACTAATGCTAATGCTAGTGTTAAAGTAAATGTTAGAATTATTGTTTGAGTCTAATCAATTGATTTGGGTCAAGATACCAAACAAAACGGGTTGAACATAGTTTAGTATATCTTTTGGCAAATATACTTGATATATATATCATTTTACCGTTTTTTCGAATTGATTTATATAAAATAATATCAAAATAGTTTGATCGAGTATTAAACTAAATATATCTTTTGATAGTTTTTGAAATAAAAAGGTTTTGATATATACCGCTGCGGTTTCATTACTTCAATTAGAAAATATATTGATATATCCGCCGGCTTGTTGTATTAATATACGAATTTTGTTGAGATATTCTTTCCCGACTTGTTGTATAAATAATATCAAATTTGGTGTGCGTGTTTACTACATTGTAAATAACACAATTTGGAAATGAATTGAAGAGAATTTAATATCAAATATTTCAAATAATATTTGCTATTAATTACGATACCTTTTCAATATATATTTTCATTAGTATAAAAGACGCTGAATCTCCGATTAGACGCATTTATCTTCATCTCTTCTATCACATATTCACATTGCATGCTAAATTTTATCACCCAATAAATGTTATGTGGCGCTATCAACTTCATAACATGCATGATCATGATCATGTGGGCAAAATTACTATGGTTCACCCTTCACCTGCCTTCAAATTAATACATACGACTAGTGAATTAATAATGGGGCGGGTCGGGTACCCGTGGATCCGACCCGCCCGGATCCACGGATCCACGGGTATGGCAGGTTCACGGGTATGTATGGGTCCGAACTCAAAACTCCCAACCCGACCCGTGATAAACCCGGGCGGGTCCAGACGGGTCGGGCATGGGTCGGGTCGGATCCGTCCAACTTATCGAATTTTTTTGAATTTTTTGAATTTTTTTGAATTTTTTTGAATTTTTGCACGGTTCCACGGGTCGAGCACGGGCGGGTCTTAGCACGGGTCTACACGGGCACGGGTTTGGACGGGTTTAGAAGATTTGAAGCCATCCTGACCCGTGATAGATTCATGGATTCCGGGACGGATCCGGGCACGGACACGGATCGAACACGGACGGATAGATCCGTCCGGATTTTTTTTAAACCCTACATACGACTACTAACTAATTGCTGTGAAACATCACCTATAAATTTTGAATTCAGTTGTTGTGGTCTCAGTTGGTTTCTAAGCTCATGGCAATCACCTTGTTTCACCATTTGTCTGCTCGCTTGGAAACCTAATCAGCCTAGAACTACTATAACTCTATAAGATATAAGATAGTGGTGAATGAAAATCAATAAAATGTTTAATCATACAATAAATTAAATGTTCATATCTACTGAAACTTTTATTTTTCTTTGAAATAACCGATTTGATTATCATCTTCGAACGATATTCAAACGCGCTAGTTACCATTTCCTGTATTGATACGTGCTGATCACGATTCATAAGACTTTAATTAATGTGTCGTTTTCTTAATGACATCAACATATACAGACTCCACCAATTTGTTTCACTTGGCCTTCGGCTTCTTCTCTTCACAAATTTTCTCAAATAGCTGCTTTTAAAAGGTCTGGGGCTTGGGACATTTTTCTCATGGTGCTAGATCAAAATTCATAATTCCAACTAACATGAAGACTTTTTCACAATTGTGGCGGTGACAATGAGAACTTAGTTCAAATTAGTCGTTTGTGCAAAATAATTTTGTATATTAAAATTTTGAAATTATTACATTATTTTTGTTCATTGGGTTTTTCATTTTTTAATTTTGTTTTCTTTTTCTTCTTCATTCTTCCTAATATCATTCAGATCATTTCAATAAAAAAAATCAGTTACAGTCATTGTATTACAAAATTTGAAAACATTAAATCCTTACTACTAATAAAAGTAGATTGGAGTTTTTGACTCCAAACCTCTATTCAACTCTCAGATCAATACAGAGCGTGAGATTTTCATTTCTTTCGATCACAACCGCTCAATTTTAGACTTTCAATTCCATTATACTTTGATATTCCGCTTGCGTACAAAAAAAGAAAAAATTAATTTTCTCTCACCTCCTTCCTATTTGGGAAATTTTATAAACTACATTTCCTTCCAAGTTTAGAAAAAATTAATTGTCTCGAGATTAGCAAGTGAATTAAAAAAAGAACAAGTGGTTCATGAAATCAATTGAATTTATTCCTCTCCACAAACTGCTACATGCCAATAAACAAATTGATGTTCTTTTAATTCCCTAGCTAACTAAATGAGTGAGTTTTAGTCGGGCATATATTTTTTGTATAATTTGCTAGAGAATAAGGGATGTTATTGTCAGTGTTTGATTGCATAATAGATATCTTGCCCCTAAACAAAAGTAAACTATTTATAAAAATTTTCCAAGTCTACCTGTTATCTCATACTTCAGTCTTATGCAAAAAAAAAAGATAATATAAACTATATGACTTATTAGTCTGAGAGACATAATATGATAATACAACTAATATATGGGTAAAAATAATTAAACAACAAAAAAAATCATAATTGAAATTCTGAATTATTGTAGGGCACTCAATCTTTCTGTTTTTATATGAAATTTCAGATAGTTTAATTATGCACTCAATCTTTTTCAATTGAGACTGTAATTTTTCCAGCTGAATATTGCAAATGCCGATTAATACTAAAATAATGGAATTGTTATGCCAATTTAGCTAATTAGAACATCAATGTGAAATCTATTAGATGTAAAATCAAATATTTATTTTCTATTGTACTTTGTTTCTTTGATTTGATTTCTAATTTTATTAATTGTAATGCATTAATAAAATAATAAATTAAATAAATTAACAACCCTTATTTTCTATTGTTCATTGTTTCATTTATTTGGTCTCTTTAACAGATGTATTCATAAAATAAAACAATACAAAATGAAAGGTTATCAGTTGCATAGCGCGGGTATTGTACTAGTAAATAATAATAGATGAATGATCTTTGTTCTCAAATATTATCAAAATGACCTAAATTTTTTCGGTGACCTCTCACTTTCACTGGATTTCGAACCCAAAACCTCCACTTGAAGTCTGTTGCTTTTTTGGCACTAGACCAAGAGCAGTTCTCGAGATTTTAACCATTGGAAAGCAGAAGAAAACTAGGTAATATTTTTCACTATTTTGTTTGTAATGTGTGAGACATTAAACTCTAATATGTTGGAGAGATAGTTTTGGAGAGCAGTATTTATGCAATACTTCTTTTATCACATAAATCACTGTAATGTGTGTGACCTTATTTATGTAATTTTTTTTTATTTTCTGCTTGCATGTGGTTTCTTTTTGTTTCAGTGTATTGCTTTCCTGTCTGTTTAATTATATAATCGATTTTACTAACATATTTTTAGTGGTTTAAATTATCAAAATAAGTAAATGACTATTTTTTTAATTACAAATTAAAAATTGTGACAATAACTTTTCATTGCAACTCAAACTGTGATAATATATAATTAGATTTTCTCAATAAATATTATTTGTGTATCAAAGATTGTCACAAATAATAGACTTACTTGTGAAATTGTTAGTTGTCAAAAATTATATTTTTTTGAGAAATAAATGAGTGGTCTTTGCCCTCAAATATTATTCAAAGCGACCTAGAGTCCTCCAGTGACCTTTGGCTTTCACTGGATTCGAACCCGGGACCTCCACTTGAAGCCCGTTGCTCTTTTGCCACTAGGCTAAGAACAGTTCTCAGTTGTCAAAAATTATATGAGATATTAGTGATAATGTTCTTGTAACACGTAATAATTTGTTACGAAATTTAACACTTTAGTGACAAATTTGTTTATCACAAAAACTCTTGTTTCTTGTAGTGTCAATTCAAAAGACTAAAATATTCCATATTTACATATTCGCAATTAATTTGTAATTGACATATGATTAAAACATATGAGTATATCATATAGTTTAAGATGATCCGGAGACGATTCACCTTAGGGTTTTGGATTAATAGTATCTAGGATAATATAGAGATGCAGATCCAGACATGTTATGGCAAGTGTTCTATTTTGAAATTTTATTTTTCAAAATATATAATATATATTTTTTTAAAATATATTTATAATTTGAATTGTTTTAAATATGTCCTATCCTGGAAACTTTTTTTAAAAATATGTTTCTGAACTAAGATTTTCACTAAAAAATTATAAACATATATGTATGACTCAAAATAACCATGATATGTTTCATACCAATCTTGGCACACCCTACAGAAAATTCTAAGACCATGATTGAGATTCATAAAATGTTCAAAAGAAAATTGAAAAGTCTTATAATTCAAAAGAAAATTATGGTTATAATTGAAAATAACCATAATGGGAACTGATACATAGATACCATATTTGATACTGACTATCGATATCGATGTTATTGTGCACATTTGGTTGAGTTATTATGCATGTTATTTTTTGTACTGAAATAGTTATGCATGTTATTTTTTGTACTTAAATAATAATTTATGCAATTTGAGTTATTATGCACATTATTTTGTTAACATGCATAATAATTTTTTAAGTACAAAAATAACATGAAATAACATGCATAATAATTTCAATAATGTGCATAATAGATCAACTAAATGTGCATAATAATATCAATATCGATAATCGATATCAAATGTGGTATCTATGAAACATTATTCATAATATAATACCATAAAGTTAGTACCGGCTACATATTAATTACATGCTACCTTCGATAAACTAGCATGATGCAGCAGCTATCAATTGAGGCAGGAGAACAATTTTTGTGTGAAGTTTCACCTATAAATCCTTAAATTCTTGATATATATAGTCATGAGCTGAGATTTTTATAATGTCCGATCTTTCATAAAAATTTCAAAATTTTAATTATTATTTTATAATGTCATCTTCTCTTGAATTAGAGCGGCAATGTACATATTTTTCATAATGCATGTGTCAATGAAAAAATTGAGATAATGGAGGACACCATGAAAACTTGATAATCACTATGTCAGTTGCTTACTAAAAATTAGAACAATAATTTGTATCAACAACTCTTCACCAATTCTGAATAGTGCACTTTGATAATTCACTCACATTAGTTTTTTTATATTAGATAGCAAATAAAATTCGAATTCATGAAATTCACAGTAAAATTGATTAGTTACATATATTGAGTAAATATAGAATTCAGATTTTCTTTCTTTTTGAGATCTACGAATAGATAGTTGATGAAAGATCTAGTCTCGAGAAAAAAATATTATTGACGTGAATTTAATTTGTTGGAGAAGTCGAGAAAAGAAGATCTGGTGAAGTCCCCTACTCACTATTAAATTAGAAGTATTTTAATTTTTAAGAAAATGGAGAAAAAAGATCTGGTGAAGTTCCTCACTCACTGATGGCACTAAATAGTCTCACTTTTTACATATTATCTTTGAATTAATATTTTTCTAATTAACTTATTGTTACAAACTTCAAATTTATTACTTGTTTATTGAATTATTACAAACTTCAAATTTATTACTTTTGTTATTGAATTATTACAAACTTCAAATTTATTACTTTTGTTATTGAATCCATAATATGTTATTGGTTGACATAGTATCTATTTGTTAGTAATTATCTCTGAGCTATTGTATATTGAATAAAAGCAATCCAAAATAAAAAGATTTCAAATAATCGCACCATTATTTCGTTAACTATTTAGTCAGCCAATTTCTCTTATTTCACGCAAAACTAAGAGGTAGATGATAGATTTAACCACTTATTATCAAGTCAAAAAAATATTAGAAGTTAAAAAAAGAAGCAAATTTGGTTAAAAAACAATAGAAATATTTGTACAAGTAAAAAAAATAAAAAATGTGCCACAAGGCTCAAACTAACAATATGGGAGGATAGCAACATTGCATGTAAGAATCATGTGTTTTGTTACATACATTGTCGATATCAATTGCATGTAATGTAGAGAGCAGTTTGTCATTCTTAGCGTTGTCAAATGCACGAAATAATCACGCAAATGTTCTCTTGCGTCTTACGTTGCATTTTAAAAACGTAAGAAATTTTTCTTGCGTCTTACGTTGCGTTTAATAGATGATATAAATTTTTCTTGTGTTTACGTTTACGTTTACTAAACGTAAGAAATTTCTCTTGTGGTATATCGACAGACCCCACACGTTAATTAAATAACAGCATTTTTGCCAAAACATTCTTTCTCATTGCAGATAAACTGAAATAAGATTTGTTGTAATAGCAATGAATATGATAGTCATCTCCAACCCAAAACTTAACCAAAATTCCAAAATTTCCCAATTATGCTGTAGAGTATAATATTTAAACATGATATATATACAACTGGCACGTTAATTAAATAACAGTATTTTATTAGTGAATAAAACATCACTCTATTTTACGTTAAGTTTCAATTTTTTGTATATAAGATAACTTATTCACTTTCTAGAGTATATAATTATTTCTTTAGTCATGCATGTTTTATAGAAAAACTTGAAAAAACACGATTTTATAATTGCAATTTTGTTTACTCTAGTAAATTTTGACACTTGTATATCATTTTTTGAGTATTTTCTCAATAGAAAAATTATCATTAAATAACACTAACATATCTTATTCCAAAATATCCATCGACATACATTCAATATTATTGCAAGAAGCAATACGTCTATTTGGATCAATTTTAGATCATATGCGTTATTTAATGTATAGTTGAGTATTTAATCAAATCATCATCTAACAACATGTAGACACTCCAAAATTCACGATTCGGATAACCATCTTCTCGCCAAGATACGCTCTGCGCTCTAATTAATTTTAGCTCATTCGCATTGTGCGATAGAGTCATTGTTCATTCGCATTGTAGCTTCTTACAGTGTGATTTTTCTTTTTTCTCCTGACCTTGCTGCTGAGTTACTGCGTGCGTGTTACTTTCCTTGCTGAACGCGTGTCTCTATTTCTTCTCTTCATTGTCCCTGTTTTGTTTCCTTCTCTTTCAGCTTAATTTTCTATCATTTTCTCTCTCTCATCTTCCATCAGTTGAAGCTCGAGTTCCCAGATAAAACAGAACTCATTTGTAGATTCAACATCTCAAAAATAAACCAAAAATTTCACGACTAGATCAAGACCAATCCGCAAAAATCCTTCCAAAACCTAGTTCAAGTCATTATCAAACAATACTAAAGAAAATCCTTAGAGTTAATTAAACCAATTTATACAATGTTTTATTAGTTATATGACGTTGGGAATTTTCGTCACAACCGTTGAAATCATCATTATCAAAACTTCAAGACACTCGTACCACATGAAGCCCATCCCAATAAATAATAATGATAATAAAAAAAAAAAAATAATAATAATAATAATAATAATAAGAATAAGAAGAAGAAGAAGAATAGAAGAATATCCTTGATAAACAAAATCCAAAGTTCATCATTCGTCATGATTCAAGAGGTGTACTTAATTTATACAACAAGTTACATTATTATATATGCCACGAAAGAATTACTTATAATACAAAAAATCATGCAAACACTCTAATTAAGCATTACTATAAAGTCACCAGTAAAAGCTTTTTTATTACACATCTCTGCATATGAAGTGAAGATGACAAAAAGCTCCAAGTAAACACATGCCTTTCAATTTGGGCTCCTACATATGAAATGAATTGGTACAAACCACGTACCTAACGAACAAAATGCAACTGTCTATTTCTAATCTCTTGCAAGTAACCATTCATGCCGGAATCAGATCAGGTGCTGCGCATGATGGTGTAGCGCAGCATCTGAACCGTCTGATTTTCACTGATTGCATCAAAATTCGTGTCAAATTATAAATGCTTTCCTGATTTTCATCGTTGACGGTCGATCGCGAAATTGACGATCGATCCGGACTGTCCATCTGTAGCGCGCTACTGCGCTACAGCAGATTCGGTTCCATTCATGCCTACAATATGAGTTCTCTCATCAGTCACCTATTGTCAGGTATCCTTTAAAAATACTACTATTATGATACATAAATTGGAGATGATGAAGAATTATATCGCGAAAAGACCGTCACAATTATATATATCACTAAAAGCATACATATTTATATATGAGATAATGAATATCAAGAATAAAATTAGAGCTAATAAATAATTACGTAAAATATATTTTGTCCATACTTAAAAATAGTACATAGTTTTAGTCAACATTAATAACATCTCTTTATATGTCCATGAAACATATAACATATATAACGTCACAGCTCCTTCCTTTGAATCTTTTTTAAAATATTAATGATTTTGAATCATTCTCAAAAAAAATCAAAATGTTAAATCATTCTCAAATTTTTTTTGAATCCGACGCGGTTCTAAGTCCCCTCATGAAAATTGCACATGTGCTTTAAAGCTTTCAAATAGTAATAAAGTGAAAAGAAGGCGTCAGACATGTACATATACCACTAAAATAAATAAATAAAGTTACTAGAAAAATAATACCAAAAAATGCTTTGAAAGGATTTAAGTGTTATGAAAATTGTGAAGATTTCAAAGTCAAATATATCTTTTTTCAATGAAAAGGTAAATCGTTCCTTTATATTTAAAATAAAAAATGTCTATACAAATCATACCTTCAGGATTCATATGCTTCTCATCTTTTATATGTACAGAACCGTTTAGCTACTTCAAGCATTAAAGTTTGGTGCACCTAAGGCATTGTGTCATTGTTTCATCCCATCAATCGTAAATCAGTAAAACAAAAGGTGAAGAATCTCAACTGTGGAAAATATTGAGGCTCGCCTAAATTCGTATATAACTCTACAGGGAAAATGGACCCGAATCAGGGTTTTTTATAATTTGACATAAAGCAATAGGGGGATACAACACTTTTTTTTGACCATCTCTCTGACCTAGGCACCTAGCTAATGTATTTGAGAAGGGGGATGCATAGAGTTGGCAGAATCGGATTCGACCCGACAAACCCGTCCTACCCAGAGTAGCTCGACATGATCCGAAATCCGAAAATGACCCGACAATAGATAACCCGATACCCGACCCGACCTGATTTGATATGACCCGAAACCCGAAAAGACCCGACAGCTGATGACCTGATACCCGACCCGACCTGATTTGATATGACCCGAAACTCGAAAAGACCCGGCAGCAGATGACCCGATACCCGACCCGACCTGATTTGATATGACCCGAAATCCGAAAAGACCCGAGATCAGATGACCCGGTACCCGATCCGACCCGGACCGACATGACCCGAAACCCGAAATGACCCGAGATCACATTACCCGCCGATCCGAATATTTGAATAAACTCTGGTTTGAATATTTGGCCTTATCAAACTGATATCAACCTATCAATTAATATTGTACTTGTACATGTCTTGACTAAAATGAACTCCGCCGCTCAAGTCGTGTGACGCTGCACCACTCCTACAATCTGCATGACACCAGTACTACACTGCACGCTGCATGACGTCTCTCCGCCGTTGCGCCAATGACGCATGACGCAAGCCGCATGATGCATGACAAATATCAACGCATGATTACCCGAGACCCAACCGGCCCGACCTGATCAGACCCGTGACCCGATAATCTTTTGAAGACAAACTGACCTGACTCGCCCGACCCGAAACCCGAAAATACCCGAAACTAGATAATTGAAACCCGACCCGATCCGAACCCGAAAGACCCGAAACCCGAAAAATACCCGAAACTAGATAATTGAAACCCGACCCGACTCGAACCCGAAAGACCCGAAACCCGACAAATATCAACGCATGATGACCCGAGACCCGACCCGACCCGACCCGACCTGATCAGACCCGTGACCCGATAATCTTTTGAAGTCAAACTGACCCGACTCGCCCGACCCGAACCCGAACCCGTCCGACCCGTCCGATTTGCCAACTCTAGGGATGCAACACTTTTTTTTACCATCTCTCTGACCTTCTACAATTGTGATAAATTCACATGTCACTTCTTACTATAATATATGAGAAAAGCTAAAAAATTAGTACATCACATGCAGCTGGCTCATCACTTTTACAGTGGAGTTAGAAAGTCATCTACCCATCTCTATTGTATGAAATGGTTTGTATCATAATCTTTCACCCGTGTACAAATGCAACTATAGCATTTATGTAAAGAGAAATGGAAAAGTAACACATAGATGCCAGACCCCTACATGCATGATCAACTATAAATAGCCTTGCATATCTTGCTGCTAAGGCCAGAACAAGCTGAGTAGAATAACCAGCGAAATGAGAAAAAAAACCATAACCAGTTGTATGAGAAAAACTCATCTAATGATCTAATACACGATCGACCAGCAGAGCTGAGTGTACAAGAAATCTAGTTCAAAAAAAAATATAACAATGTCAATATGTCATGCCACAAAAAAAAAAAAATGAGTGAACTATAGAAGGAGAGTTGTAGCAAAGCTCCCTTGTTGGCATCGGAATTCCGTCAACCTCTTCAATAATCATCGAGATATTAGAATTCAAGTTATCTAAGTCGATGAAAATTCTTCTAATGCTTAGATGCGCTCAATGGAGGAGACTCATTTGGCTTGCAACATCTCAACAATTTTCTAAACTTATATTTTATATATTCTCTTCCTTTTTGTATTATTGTAGATCTTTTTGTGACTCTTGTTATATTTCTTGCAATCAAGTTTATTTTCTTTTAAAGGCCAGACTAGTAGAGACCAATTATGGGTGAATGTGGTGCTTAACACCTTACACAATTATAACCGATACACGAACCCTTATTGTATTAAAAGCTAACTTTTGCACTTTTTCCCGACTTAAATCAGGTGGCGACTTCCAAAATAAAACCAGCATCAGGTTACCAGTTGAGTCCTTGAACCAATTAGCACAAAGCTATAGCTGGCGACTCAGTTGGGGACAGTATCAACTTGAAAATTTTGGCCCTTATTTTATTTCATTTTCTTTAGTCATTTTTCTAACTCAATTGGGTTCTTTCATTTCAGGTTCCTGAGCGCAAAGTCGAAGTTAAAATATAAACTTAGAGTGTAGAGTCATAACAGCAAGGATTGAGCTCAACATCCAACATAGAAGCAACCGTAGTGCAAGGGAAGTTGAACACAATTAGGAACATTTCTTATCAGTACCCCTATATAGTCTTCTATCTGGTAACATCTGTCTCAACTGGATTCTAAATTAACGACGGTTCGTAAGAAAAGGTCCAAACCAGTCGTTGTGGAAAGTTTCATAGTTACAAGGTCACGTGCAAAAATGGCAACTAATACCAACGCACTAATCGATGACCAAAATAACACAACACAATTGCAGCCTTTGCAGGTATTTAATCAAAATAATGATCAATCTCTGAAAAATTTACTAGCTGAAACAATACAAGCAATGAATCTCGTGGTAGCTAAGCTGGCAAATTTTCCACACCTCCAACAAAATGCAAACATTTCGAATGTGACAACTCCACAAAATCTCCTCCCTCATGCGCAGCCTACTGATGAACAATGTCTCTAATAAAAACCAATTCGGTTCTATAATAACACCTCATTCTGAGCACTCACAACCATCGAATAATGACCCTTTGAGATCTTAGATAGATAAAGTTGAGGCAGAACTTTCTAAAATTCGAGTGGGTGAAAATCGATGTATGTTTTCAGGACCTTTGCCCTTTTTCTGATGTAATGTTAACTGATAATTTTAAACTACCCGAATTTGAGAAGTATAATGGCGAAGGTTGTTCGTTATCACATTTACGAGCTTATTGCGGGGACATGATTCCAATTAGATCGAATGATCAATTACTCATTTGATATTTTCAAAAGAGTTTAATCGGTCTTGCCTTAAAATGGTATACCTCTCTGGACTTGTCCAACATTTTATCCTTCGATCAGCTATCTAACATGTTTGTCGACCAATACTCTTATAACCTTGACATGGAGCCTCATAGAGAAGATTAAGAGTCTCTTAAACAAAGAAAAGATGAACCATTTGGGTCTTATGTTGGCAGGTGGAGAGCAATGGCAGCAAGAGTCAAATCGAAGCCGACGAATGAGTTCATAAACATGATCATAAAATCAGCCTTGTCGACGATATCTGGATAACTTGCAATCTAAGTTCACCTAAGTTTCACCGCTTTAATTAAAGCACGTTCTCGAGTAGAGGCGACTGTCGTCCAAGATTTAGTTCCATCTCTAATATCACAAACACGGAACGAGATCTTCTACCGCGCGGCACCGTCACTGTGCGTGTCGCGCAGCAAATCTCGGTCTTTAATTTGCATCGAGATTCGTGCAAGCTAAATTTTATAATATCAGATCTCCTGAATCAAATTTGGACCGTCCGTAGCTGACAGCGCAGTAAATTTGAACGGTCCGTCGGTACCGCGCGGTAAAGAAATCCCTTCCCACAAACACCTACCTCAAGTCCTTTCAATACTCGGAGAACAAAAGTGGAACCCAAGCTTGCCACATCAACTAATCCCGTTAAAACTAATGATGACATCAATGCAACTTTTGAGGTACATTCAAGACCAAGCGCTCTTTCCTAACATCCTCCAGTATCAAATAATCCCACTACCATAACACAATCAGCTCCACCTGAGACGAAAACTGAAATAAACAGAAACATAAACTCCTCATCTATCTCGTCTTCTACAAGCTCGAACCCACTACCTGAACACCTAGAAGATTCACGCTCGTTGGAGAACCACTTGACTCTATTATCTCACAACTCCTGAATGAAAATGCCATCGCCCCTCTAGGTAGACAAGTTAATCCAACATCTCGAGGTTATAATCCAAGTGTGTTTTGTGAATATCACCAAAGTGTTGGTCATCATACCGATAATTGTTATAATTTAAAACATGCGATATATTCAAGACTGGATTAACAAAGGTATGATAAATGTTACCGCGTTATAACGCTAACTTTATTTGATCAAAAATATCATTTAAATTAGTAGCAAAATAATCAACCTAAACTTCCAGAGAGTTAGCGTTATAACGCTAACTTTGGCGTTATAACGCTAGACAAATCCCAACGGTCAAATTTCTTGTCCTGGCACTAGATAGCGTTATAACGCTATGTTTTGTACATAACTTAGCGTTATAACGCTACCAGAAAATTGGTACCAACGGTCATAATTTTTGTCCATATTCAAGATAGCGTTATAACGCTATCTTTTCTATAGAAGATAGCATTATAACGCTATCTTGCGCAGAGTTGCTTTTGGCCAGATTTGAACCCTATATAAACCTTTCTCCCTCAACAATTGAACTGCTGATTATTCTATTCATTCAACACCATTTTTACAGCAACCCTTGAGCTCTAAACCTTAGCCAAATCCTTGCTCTTTATCCCAAGTTTAATTAGCTAAATCTAATCTAGGGATTATAGAGAGTTGTTTGTTTGAGTGATTTTCTAGCTTAATCTTCCAATTAGCAAATTGTCATTAGATTGTGAGTGTGTGTGTTGCCTTGAGCTCCACCGGAGTGTGTAAGTGAGTTCAAGGAAGTCGGCTCGATTCTCCACCGGTGTGTGTAAGCGAGATAGAGTCCGGCGTCGGGTTAGGGTTGGCGGCTCCACCGGTGTGTGTAAGAGAGCCCCAATTCCGAAGTTGTATGCTAAGCAAGCGAGTTTTTGTTTAGTGGAGCGGACCGGGCTTGTTACCGCAAGAAGCGGGGGCGCCGGGGACCCGGAGACGTAGGCGAGGCATTCGTGCAAGCCGAACTCCGTCAACACGCGATTGAGCATTTCTTTCCCTTTTCTCTATTTACATTTATCTCAACTCAATTAGTTTAAATTGCTTGAATTGTTTGTGAATTGAATTGAGTTGTGCTTGAATTGCTTGATTAGAGAATTGATTGAATTGCTTGGTGAATTGCATAAATTGAATTGATTGCCATAGTTTGTGAAATTTGCAATTTAGGTCCCTATTTGGTTGAACCGATAGAAATTAATTAAGCACCTAGGCCCCTAGGTTCTACAAATACTGCTCGGGTAATCGATATAATATTTTTTATCATCTATTACATTGACAGTCTGTTAACAGTTGTCTCATTTGGTTGCATGTGTTGAGGTAATGGGTTTGACATTATGTTAACATTTTCAGTTGGTGGCACTGTCACATTTATCATACCTTTATCAATCAAGTCCTGAATCGCGTGTTGACAATAAATGATCATAATTACTCTGTCGTTGGGCCATATAATTGATCATATGAAATCATATTCATCACCACACTTATTATGTCTTATGCTTGATAATTAACTGTCATGATATTCTTTCATTATGATCATTATCTTTCCTTGGGTCCATTAATGACTACACAAAACTTAAGGATTATCACATGAGTCATGCAGGTTATATGATAACTTGAAACCTAATTTAAAAATATGTATTTAATCATGTAATTAACTGTCATGATTTATTCCTTAGTTATAATTTATAGTCTATTTGCCTTGACAAAACGAACCCAAAAATGACTCCATTAATTTCATTTTAACCAACAATACTATCCGGCACGAGGCCTCAAAGGGAGCAGTCAATACTCTTAGGTATTTTGGTGTTATGTACGAGTACAAATGAGCCATTTTGCCGCTATGTCGATGGGTCCAAGCGACATACCTACGTACCAGTGACTAGGTCAGTTAAGTGAGGAAGGTGAGTCACAAGCGGACTACTTAAGTACCAAGCCTCAAATGTCTTTCTAGACATCACTAGTACGCAATTTATCATTACTTTTCTTTATGCGATTTTATTTGTATTAACAACTACTTAATATATTAATCCTCCAAAGAGAAATTATTAATCTATTATTAACACACGTTCTTTTACTTTTCATAGGTCATCTTGCTCTTAACTTTAGCGATAGCGTCCGAAAGCGAATAATATCGTTTAACAAGATGAGGCATGTATTCTTAATTGCCTTTGAATATATTAAAATCGTGTAAAAATTTACATGTATCCTAAAAGGGAACTACTCGTCCTTAACATGTGTATATATTTATTAACTAATAGTGACTTTAAATTAGAATTAACTAATTTTCTATTGTTAATAAAATATATTTACATAATTTACAAGACATAGACTTTAAACATATTTAGTAATTACTAAAACCTTTAGAAAATTACTAAATATTCTTTAATACTATATTTTAATCCTAATGGAATCCTTTTAGAATTAAGCAATTTTTTCTTAACTTTTATTAGCATTTATACTAATTGTAGATATATAGCTAAATTTTATATACTAAGATAAAAAGTATTAATTTTGTAACAAAATTAATTATATTTATATATAAATAAATTATATATATTCTAAATTACAATTAATTTACATTACTTCTAATTAACAGAAAATTAAATTTTTGGAAAATTGGGACAATTAACATGTCAATTCAATTATTTGTGCCAATTTCCAGAGTCATTGCGCCCGCAATAAATACTGTCAATTCAAATTTTGTTCTCTGAAATTTCCAGAAAACAACACAATTACTGCTCTGTTGCGGGCGCAATCACCCTAGGTTGCGGCCGCAATAACACATGTCAGTTCAGTTTTCAGGTAGCCAACCACTCAGAATCAAAACCTGTCAATTCAAAACAATTATGCCCCACAACAGTACTGAATCCCATTATCTTGCGGTCGCAATGAGCCTCAGACGTGGAATTTTTCTGATTTTCCTAAAACAGAGACATACGTAAAAGGCATTGCGGCCGTAATATCATTTCTTGCGGCCGCAATTGACCTTGTTTTAGCACAAAAATGCTCTGTTTTGAAAATAAAACTTTCTGGATCAACTTTTCGAATTTGTGATCAAAATTATTGCATTTATTTTTCAAAAACCAACTTTAAATAATATCAACAACTTTTTCGAATTTGTCAAATAACTGTTCTAAATATTAATAAACATAAAACTTAAATAATATCAATTTTAAATTCGCATAAAAGACAAAGAAATTTGATAAAATTCGAATTTAAGTTTAATTAATATTTCCAAGAACTAATTATTCACAAATTCAAGAAAAATCAACCAAAATGCAATAATTAAAATTCGATAAATCTAGTAAAAATAATATTTCAAAACACGCGCAACGGGTTGGCTCTGATACCACTTGTTGGGATAATCAATTGGAGCAATTCAATTTAGGGTATCATACAAAATTGTTTCCTTATCTAAATCAATTGCAATCAATCAATTCAAATACCGTTGCGACGTTAATAAAATAAATAAATGAGCGAAAGCGGTAC